>MU860084.1:0-60694 GCA_033296875.1 Achaetomium macrosporum
TGTACTCGTAGAGTCGTCACCAGATAGTTGCAATACACTCCTGGGACCGTTACACATTTCCCTTTATCCTCTTATCCCAACAGCCCTCCATTAGGCCTGCGCCCCACACAAATTGAAGTTCAGACGCCATCCGTCTTCACCCTCCCTCCTTCTCCCATTGCAGTAGTAGTACTCAGTAGCAGTCTACAATCAGGAAATCAGGGGATCAAGATCCCATTATTGATCCGCACCACCTGCCTCCCCCAAGGCCTCCTCCACCTCCCCCTTCCACTTCCACTTCCCCTATCACGGTTACGGGAGGAGCGATAACAATAGTAGAAATAATCCGAAGGGCCCGAGCCATAGTACTCGACATAGTAACAGGTGCTGCAGTTGGCAGAGCAGGTGTGCCTCCACGCATGGTACAGCGAGTGCTCGTAGCGGCGGTCGCAGCGGACGAGGCGGCGCCGGCGGACGTGGCCGCATCGGTAGTAGTCTGTGTAGGTTGTGCACATTTCTTTTTTTTTTTTTCTCTTGCAAGTGGGTGTGGTTTGAGTGATTGATTTCGGTTGTCAATCTTAGTCTTGTTTGTTGGTTGTTTGTTGATGGCTTGAAGTTGGAAAGGATGCTGTTGTTGGCGTTTGTGACACTTCAGGTGTTGATAGTACTAGGAGTTAGGTTGAGGATAAGGAGGCCTGGAACGGATGCTAAGTTAAATGCCTGGGTACTTATTCACAGATCCATTCTTATCTTTACTTTACTGGGAGCTTCTGTTACACCGGCGTTGTCCTCCTGAGTCATTTCATCGTACGTAGGTGGGCGGCGACGAAGGTCATCAGCTTCTGGTGTCAGGTGCATGGTCACCGGTTCACCTCGCGCACCGTTCAGATACCGGGAAATAACTGTCCCTGCTGTTATGCAGAACGTCTGCGGTCAAGAGGAAGAGTCAGATGGACCTTGGAAATCTGTCCTTTTTTAAACTTTCTGCACCGAAGACTGAGCCAGAGGCAAGGCTGTATCGTTGGGCTTTTCCCAACTGGCTCAATTGGTGTATCCTGCCACAGCTACGTGGCCTGTCACCAACCGAGCTGTGAGGCTGAGGTCCGAAGAGATGGTGGGAAATACGTAAGGCTGGATGGCCACGGGTCGTGTTCAGTCACGGATTGACTGGCTGACGGAAATGACCACGTAGACTAGAGTGTAGTAGTGCCAACGCCTTGTAGCTCAGGTGGCCTGCATAAACTGTTGGTCAGATATGGCTTACAAGGAGTAGTGTGTCGCAAACGCTCTCTGGAGACTTCAAGGTCAAGTGAGGTAAGTTCCATGTTGTTCAAAGGGTC
Source organism: Achaetomium macrosporum (assembly GCA_033296875.1). Classification (NCBI taxonomy): domain Eukaryota; kingdom Fungi; phylum Ascomycota; class Sordariomycetes; order Sordariales; family Chaetomiaceae; genus Achaetomium; species Achaetomium macrosporum. The sequence continues at coordinate 1,320 of MU860084.1, forward strand.
AGTTGCGACTGTTAACCTGGAACATCAGCTGCGCTCAACCCGGTTTGTGTCACCGCAGATCGGAACATGCAAGCCAGTGCTGACCTGCAGAATGCTTCAGGATGCACTAGCAGGTACCATTGAATTCATCATGGAAGTATAGATCAACATGATCCGGCAGGGCTCGGCTGAAACTATAGACGACGTTGCCAACAGGTGCCAGAGGTTGCTGAAATCTGACAATACACAGGGAAGCGGAGAGGAAATAGAACGGTTCCAGGCTCCGTGGATTTGTACATCACACCAGATTAGGCCATCCTATCCGAAACCGAGTCGTGCATGGCTGCCAGGATTTCGTGTGGTTCCTACCTCAGGTCGACAGCCGCGAGGCAGATTGAGAGTCCTTACCTTACGTCAGGTGAGGTCCAGTTCTAGTCCCTGGGCATTCTGCCTTCGGCCACTTCCAAAGCGTAAAGCACTGTTTCCCAAACACCTAAGCCTTTCAAGACAAAGAAATGAGACCCATGATTCGAGTTTCCAACCTTAGTAGCAGTTTATTAGCCACTTGCATGGGCGTCTGCCAGCCGAGCGGAACCCCATGACTTCGCCCCTTGCCAGCCGAAATCTTCAACGAGCCAAACTATTAATATTACATGAAGGCATCCACACAGGCATAAACCAACTGGCGTCGGTTGGTGAGAGTCTGTGAACAAACTGAGCTAATCACCACTGTAAGGTAGAAGTCACTCGATGAGTGCCGGGTTGGAACTTGGTTTTTGAGCTCCCGAGTCCTGGCAAGAGGGTGAAGTTCCACTGACGTCAGCATTCTGCCTCTTGAGCAGGGAGACGGCTAATGTGCAGATAATCTGCAAGGCGCGGTGGCAGAGTGGTCTAATGCGCAAGACTAGAAATCTTGTTCCTTCGGGAGCGCCTGTTCGAATCAGGCCCGCGTCGACCTATGCTTTTTGATGGCTTGACTATGTCTCATTCTCGTTTCTGTGCACGCAACCCATTGTTCCGAATGAAGGGACATCCCGAACCGCCAAAACCGCACCTTTTGCGGAAATACCCGGAACGGGGATTGCGGGCGGTTCAAACTCTTTGTTTTGGACGGATTCGGGCTTCACTGTATGTACCGTACTACATACCAGCCAGCGGCATGGTAAAGTTCCGACTCGCTTTTTTGGGATGTTGGTTGAAAGTTGAAGTTGCCAACAAGGTAGCAACCAACACGTCCAACAACTTTCAACTTTGGAGGATAAGATCAGCTTCTCGCAAGCATACAAACCTGTCCGGACAATCTTTGCTGGCACCTAGGCTTGCAACTAGCTTTGTACTTCTCCCGGTCAACTCCACGACCCGGCCAGGCTTGGTCTTTAGACAAGTGGCCACTGCTGCGTTTTACAGGAGGAAATACACCCGAAGTTGCAATTCTCAAGGGCTTTCGGTTTTGTCATTCATTGAAGAGCCGGTTTCTCAGACCCCAATACCAGTCGTCGATAAGGGACTGTGCCGCATCCGTACCTACCTAGGTACTACTCAAGTGACGATGTTCACCAAATGTGCCGCGTCGTCACTTGCAGATTCACCACTTGATTGTCACTGCGGCCCGCACCGCCAAGGTAAGCCCAGGAAAGATTTGGGCAAACGATTGTTTAGATGCTACATATGGGAACGACCAGTGTCTCCCTACAACTTCAGATCAACCTGGACAGGCGGGTGCGGCGCAAGGCGCGAAGTGATCAGGCAGGCGATCAAGCGATCATTGCCTCTTTTGGAGGATGCCAGTTGGAGCAAGAAATCCTTCGCTGTCCGTTACCCCAAACACTTCGAGTTGTGGGTGATAGGCCCGCGGGATGTTCAGGGTTGGCTGTGCTGCCCGCTGTTTCCTCTGTGTTGTCACTGACCTCTTCATGTCCTTTTCATAAATCCCTGCGGTTATGATCATGTCGCAGACAGGTGTTCGCCATTCATTTCACTCGACCAGTTCTTGATCCAATGAGCCCGGTGATCAAGATAGCCGGTCGGCTGTCTGGTTCACCAGCACCAGAGCAGAGCCTGCGGAGCGAAGGCGCGTCCACCGAGATGTCTGACAGCGGTGTGGCGACGGGCGTGGCGGGTGCTGCGGTGGGAAGCCCCGTTGCCGGACCGCTCATTCTTGCCTTGCTCATCTCGGCTTTATTTCGAACACGGAAAGGGCGACAGGAATAACTCGCGGCCCGGCCATTGCTGGTGCTAAATCTCGCCGTTCCCTGTTACCCCGCCCAGCTACGACAAACAACTCTATTCTCAACACATCTCCATCATCCTTCACGAGATGCCCGGTTCGGTGGTAGAATCGAGACATGAGCTGGCTGCTGCAGCGAACATCGTGACACGACTTGCAGCGGAGACTCTGTGGATTTTTAAAAAGCCTGGAAGTACATGGAGCTTGGATATACGCCCAATGTCATCGTTCTGTAAGGAGAAAGCGCGAGCTCTGGCATATAACCAGCAACCATTGTTGTTCTCGCTCTCCGCGCTCTTCGAGCTAACGCTAGGGTGACAGTCTCGTGACCAGCGGCTTGAAGGAAGGAAGGGGTCCGATGAGTGGCGGCCCAACATCAACTATACCACACAATAATACATGAGCTGATGGAGCTAAGCGAGGACGAGTCTGACCAGGGGAAAGGCGAGAGCATTGGATTGTCGACTATAGCAGATCACTACCTTCTTGATTCCCCTGACCCAGAAATATCTTAAAGCGGCCGAGACTTGGTTTGTACGAAGAGGCGGGTATCCCGTGATTATTAGCGTTCAACCTTCTAGTTACTTTTGGCTCAACCTCTTCTCTCAATGATATGGAACCCTCACGTGCGAAAAGCCATAGTCATGTCCATAATCGCCCATCGTGCCCTCACCATTACTGGGGAGATGTTCTGAATCTTTGAAGAGAACACGAGTCATAAAGATCCGAGACCCTTGAAGCACGAGACCACTCGACAGTCTCGGAACCGAGAGCGCTATATGCCAATTTGGACATGGTTGGGGATCGCAGTGGTCACCGCAACAAAAGCACCTAAACTGGTTGTGCTCATTTTTAATTTACGATAGGGCGACGAAGTCGGTAGAGCTTCAACTTAGCCGGGTTCGTCAAGCAGCAAGCTTGTTTAGACCCGTAAAGTTCAACGCCAAGAGACTGGCCAATCGTCACGCGAATCAACAGACTGTGGCGCTCCTAAATACGAGGCTCGGCCTGCCGTTTTGGTGTTCTTCCGGCCAATGACCGCCGGTACCCCGCGTAGTCGGCTTCCGGGTCTTTGTTAGCGCCCCATGCGTGGCGGCGTGTCACCGGGTGAACAGGTTGTGAGCTCCATCTGTCTACCAAGTGAAAGTGACCATCGTCATGGACATGCTACCTACGCTCAGATCGGCCAGACGTTCGGCCGAGTCGCCCTTTATGTCCAACTTGCATAAGACCCCAGCGATCCCAGGCGTTCAGGGGACCTGAGCACTTTCTCCAGGCACATCGCTAGGCCAAGGTACCACTGGTATTCATCAGCCTGTCACTCGTTTTGGATTCAAGATGCACTCGCTTGGAGGACTCCTCACTCTCGGGGCCGCTGTGTGAGTCTGGCCCATCCGAGTCTTAGCGAGGCACTCTGCTGACCCACCTCGCACAGCATCGCCCCGGTCGCCGCCACCGGCAACCACGGTACCACGACCCTGACTGCGGCCCCGGGGCCGGTTACGGGCTGCCCAACCATCACGGCAACCAAGGAGCAATGCAGCACCTGCCCGCAGCCCGCGTGCCTGGTCCTCAGCACCGTGACGCAGGGCTGCGGCTGCACGGCGCCCGTCACCGCTTACACCTCCTTCCCATGCAGCGACAAGTGCAAGGGTCTCGGCTGCGCAACCAGCTGGAGCGTGGTCACGGCGATGGGATGCACCACGTCCACCAGCAGCCTTCCTCCTTCCTCGACCACCACCAGCAGCAGCAGCAGCGGCAGCAGCAAGACGACTTCGACGTCCTCGTCCTCCGATGACTGCTCCGAAACCACCCAGAGCCAGACCCATACCAAGACCTCGTCCTCCGATTCCTGCACCGAAACCACCCAGACCAAGACCAAAACTCAAACCAAGACTGAAACCAAGACGGACAGCTGCGTGACCCCCACAACCAGCACCACCACCACCGCCAAGACCAGCCCCCCGTCTTCCCAAACCCTCACCGAGACGCACACCCGCACCAAGACGGAGACCCACTGCTCGGGCTCCTTCCCCTGCTCCAGCCCCAGCACCAGCACCAGCAGCACGGGCTCCCCGCAGCCGCCGCCCACCAGCCCTACTGGCTCGACCACCTCTCCGCCGCCGGTCAATCCTACGAGCTCGGCTACGCGGCCTCCGGTTGTTACGAGCAGTGTCGCCACGGCGGGCGCGGCTGGGCGGGCGAGGCCTTTCCTCCTCCGGTAGTTCCGGATTTGAATTAGGGGTGGAGTATCATGTGTGAATGCGGTAGTAGTAGTGGTGGGGGTATGGTTGTAGGAGAGCAGTGTGAGTGTTGGGTGAGGTCATTAAGTGCTGTACTCCTGCAGTAGGGTCAGTACTGCTATTGGGTTCTATTCATGGAAGTTCGGTGGTTTTGGGTTTTTCAGCTGTTTCGTGGGTGAAATGTAATGGGATGGTGGTGGGAGGCTGGAGAGGATAGCGGAGGGTTTAATATGAAAAATCAAATAACTATATCTGGGGAGGTCATCTATGGTACGGGCGCTGTAATGAGTTAATGTGGTGGAGGAAGGTCATGATAAGGGTTTCCTTGTAGTAGGGAAATGCGTTTCTAGGTGGCTTCAGCTTCATCATTGAGGTTCTATGAGAGTTTCATAATCTTACCCGATCTACTGCTCGCAGATTGCTATGTCAAGTGAGGCACATACCCCAGATAGATTCGGGCTCTTGTCTCAACAAACCTGGACATCTTGGAACGAAACAACTCTTGACTGCCGTACATGCAGTAGGCACTCTGATATAGGCGGCGGAGATCAGTCCGCGTACAGCGGCGCTGTCAAGGCTCTCTCCTGCCCGCAGAGCCTCGGATCGGTCATCCAGTCCAGCCCAGAACTTCTATGGCGAGCGATCGAATGAAAGCTCGGCAGGGTGTTTTCGGAGCCACCAACTTTCCTTTACTAAGACGTCTGACTAAGAGGTTGTGGGATGGAGGACTGGTGATGCATGTGTCAGGCGTTGTGTTAAGGGAGCAAAAGCTGAACCACGGGTGGCCGGCTGGAACCTAAGATACAGGCGGGAGAAACCCTAACCCTGCAGAGGCGAAGGGTTAGAAAACTATTTCCTTAAGTAAATATCTTTACTACACAGACCTCCGAGGCACTTGCTGATGAGCGTTTTGTATTTCGGTCTCCCTTGTCTGAACAGAGGCAGTTGACTGCCAGGCCGGCGGACGGGTCGGTTACACGGGAGCGGCCCCGCTTTTGGCCCGTGACAGCCCCACGTCTCGCCTGCCCAGCAGAGCTTTGCAACTCGGGCAGCGTCTCTCCAAACGATCTCATATCGACTTACAGAATACATCGCTCATCATCAGATTCCCAAATTTTTCTGGTTCTCTACGCATTCCAAACACAGAAAATGGCATCTGCTCTCGTCCGCTACAAGCTCGTGTTCCACGTCCCGCCCGCGGCCCTCGAAGCCTGCAAGGCCGCCATCTTCGCCGCCGGGGCGGGTCGCTATCCCGGCCCGGGCAACTACACCGAGTGCTGCTACACCACCATGGGCACGGGCCAGTTCCGGCCTGGCGATGCCGCCAACCCGCACATTGGCAAGGTCGGCGAGTTGGAGTATGTCGAGGAGGCGCGGGTCGAGACCCTGTGCGTCGGCGAGGAAGTGGCCCGGAGGGCTGTTGCTGCGTTGAAGAAGTAGGTCTCGGGACTGTTTTGTGATGGTCTATCCGGCTGACTCCGGCATAGAGCGCATCCGTACGAGGAGCCTGCGTATGAGGTGTACAAGTTGGAGGATTTCTAACCGCGTTGGGTGTCACTTGTCTGAGTCAAGGCTTTACCTATAACACTGCGTCCCCTACTTGGTATTCAATGTTCATTGTTCGCCCAGATGCTTCAGAACCGACTCCGTCGAGGAATCCCGAGCGTATGCCCTGTTATTTCGAAGCCTTGCTGGGGTTTGCCGTACCTTGTGCACCTGCTTGTTTCTCAGCCGAATCTGCAACCGGGAGCTTGTAACGGTGAGCATACCCTGAGCGTCCACGGACTCCTCCTTGGCATGACTAGCTACCTCAGAGCTAGGCTTTGGGGCTGTTTTCTGTCCGCCTTCGATCTCCTTGCGCTTTTTTTGAGTCTTTGGTAGTTTTTCCATATGGGCCTGGCCAGCTCGTCTTCCGGGATGGTGAGGAGGACTGCTCTGAGACGAGCCATCTCCGCGCTGATTTTCTTTATTTCTTCTTTTTGGGTGGGGGCCATGGCGGTCGACTGGGAGGTGGGGGCGCCGCGAAGCTTTTGATGCGACCTGAGTTTCGGCAGTACCCTCTGCTCTTTGGTGTTCCGAGAACGGTTTACTGTTGAGCTGTTGAGTTCCGTGGAGCTCGGCGCGGCAGGCCGACGAATGTGGGGAATTTGTACAAATTGGCCGGCTCGTCATGTGAGTCATGTCCCAAGTCCTGCGGCGTTGTCTGAAAGTTTTGAGCGCAAACCGACCCATGGATGAACCGGGTCATCCGATATCAGAAGCCTCTTGAAATACAGGTTATACACACCTGTGAGCCAATTATCAGCATTGCCTCCAAGGTGAGAGACACTGCTTGCGGGCTTAGGTCTGCAGTCCTACCGTATTAGTACAGTACGTCTCACATTGAAAAAGCAGCGCATTGCTGAGGTAGTGCAACCGCAGCCTTTGACCGAATGTGTCGGAACCGGCAGGCCAACAGACTGCTGGACGCTGCCACTCTTGTCATGAAACATCTAGACACAGCCTTGAAATAGGCAGCCTGCATGAAGCTTGCAGCACCCGGCACTGGCAGGACTCTTTCCGACCCCTTGGGCCTGGAGCAGTCCGCCTTGATGGGGAGGGGGTTGAAATGTCGGCCAAAACCATTGACCATGTCTTTTCTAGATGTGGCAGCTCGCCAACGTGGACAGGCCAGGTCGAGATGAGAGAGCCCCGTTGTCATGTTTTGGCTGTGGCCGAGGCCAAATTGGGCGCGGCACAAGGTGGCAAGACCGCCAACACCGACATGGGCGGCGAGCAGACTAACATCAGGTAGAAGAAGACCTGCAGTAGGCTTTCCCCGTCCATGTGGACAACACATCACTTCAGTTGCGACATCTTTGATACCTTCCAGCTTAACCCAACACTTCTTCAGCTCCTGGATCCAGCTTCAGCCCACCTTAGGGACCACAAGCTATACCGCTCGTCAACTGTAGTAATAGTGAAACAGCCCTCGTTGTAGAACTGGTCGAGGATAGTGTACAGTGTCAAACCATCTAAGGGTGGTAGGTCGTTATCTTTAGCGGCAGCAGTCCTCTTCTAAACAGGGTGCCGAGTTGGTGCTGCTTGTAACGAGGAGTGCCTGTACCACCCGGGCCGACAGTGACGAGGAGGCACGCAATAATAGTCGGGGTGGTGGCGATCTGGTGGCGCTCCTCGTCGTTTCGGGCCCCAGAGTCTTGGATATCTCCTCTACGAACGTAGACCATAGGGAGGGGCGTGGGTGCAGTGGCCATGGCGATGAAGAGTGGAGCTGTGCCCGGACCGGAGAACATGTCTGGGATGGACGAAAAAATGTTGCCCCAGATATCGATTTGTGAACCTGGGTATCCCGCGCTGGGGCATCTGTGTTTTGTCGTTGATCTTCTGCGCGCGCTCCGGATCCTGTGGCTCCTGTTCAGCCGGTACCACAAGGTAGGGTTCATTGCCGTCGATCCACCAGTTTGGGCGAGGCATCCCAAGATCGAAGAATTTGGTGATATTATGATATCCGCCGTGCATGGGGATCCGATTGGCTGTCATGAAACCGTGTTCAAAGGCGGTCTGCTGCGTGACGAAATCCCGGTTGGTGGCACTGCCGTACTTCCACTCCTTTGGAGGGTGGTGGCTCAATCCTCTGAAGTTGCTCGATATTACCGCTGTCCGGGAAGAACGGATGCTGAGCGCTAGGCCCCAGATCTTCTTTCGTCCAGCCCTGCTCCGGATGAGACGGCATGCCCTCATTGCCACAAGCTGGATTGTTGCCGAATTGGTAAGTCGAGCTCTTGGTCGCCTTCTCTCGTCGGGCCGAAACCCCACTGCGGGGAGGGCCGCTGGCTCCACCGCGGGAAGCCCCACTGATACCGGAATGCAATGCAGGGTTGTCAGGTGGAATGATATTCCTACTGACCCAAAGCCCGAACTATAACCTGAAACCCTTGTTATAACCCGAATGTGAGAGACGAGCAAGACGTTGCGAGGCACAAGGGCGCTGATGATACTACTTCATTCTCTAGAATCACATGATGGGGAGAAAAGAAGAGAAGCTGGAAGAGCTCTCGCAATGAGGGGTTAAGTGTCAGAGATAGGTGGGGCATTGGACCCACACCCCAACAACCACTGAGGAGGTGTTGGAAAGCCAACAGCCACGAATTTACCGTACCGCAATAATCGGGCACCAAAAGATGGGCAACAACTCAATTGACGATGATCTCTGTGTCTGACTTGTTCAAAAACAGTTGCAGGCCTTTCCATGATCCTGAGAATCCTGGTGCCAAGCCACTAGTTACCCCAGAACTGCCCTTCCTGACCACCTGCCGAATCTAACAGGAGGCGTATAGTGCCGCATTCCTCACACTGAAGCCCTAACTAGAACCCGAACTCTAACCACTAACCTCTAACTACTAGTTTTAGTGTTATTATGCGGTGCTTCCTTGCTCCAGTTTTGTGGCGTACATATATTTGGGTCGTAGGGTACAAATAGCAGTGTCGACGCCGATTGGTATAGGAAGTGAAGAATACTACGTCAAAGTAGTTGGTGCATAATGCCGGGCGCAGAATGAAGTTAGTTATAAAGTTGAAGAACATTTTTAGTGGAAGATACGACTGAGGTTCAATTTATAGCCAGAAAAAGTAGGGCAATATAGCATACATTTTGTACCAATTGGTAGAATTACAATCCAACGTGCTGTTCTCTACTATGTACCTTTAGTTAGAGGGGGTCAAATGAGCAAAGCCCGCACGGAACCCCCAGGAACCCGAAGCAATCGGGATCAACACTCCACTTGCAGTGGATCTGATCCGAGCAGTGGAGACTGGAGAGGACCCTGCGAGCTTGCCAACAAGCGATGTTGCTCCCAAGAGCCAGACATTCGTATTGCGATGCCTCGCGAAGATGCCCATGGATGTCTGGGTGCTGTGGCGCAGCTACCAATTTTTTTTCTTTCTTCTTTTTTTCTTATGATGGTGTCAAATTCAGCAATTACCATACTGTCGGAATGACAGGCTGCTAAGGCTCTGAGGGAGTTGAAGTTCAGCGCGATTCTTGACAGCACTCATCTTATGCTCATCTCCATGCAATCTGTGAGCAGCCAGTCGAAGGCTGTCGTCGCCGGTCTTCTAATCCCAGAGGGCCCTCACTCCACCCCAACTCGCCTTCCTCAAGTCTGGTGTTGAATATCCCATTCGTCGGGAAGTGAGACACCGTCATGTGCCACCACATCTGACTGAGGCTCGAGAAGACCGGTTTTCCTTAGCGCGTTTTCTCAGGAAAGGGCCCATCGTTCGAAGGAGGGAATATAAAGAGGAGAGGAAAGGGCTCGTCGTAGTGTCTTTTTTTCAACCATTTCGCATGACGGAAAAACCAGGACCACTCTGCCGGAGTCAAGAAGTTTCTGGTACGCGTTGACACCCGTTACAATTGCCCGACGGCCGATGCATCGGAAACAAGGTTGGCCATCCATCCGTTCAGGCACGGTACCGCTGCGGCCCATCCCTGATCAACCGGGAGTTGCTCCAGCTCTCTGTCAACCTCACACGGGACGCCTGCCTTATTAGTAGCCCTCGCCCTCTCCCCCGTCACTCATCCACGACGGTAGCATTTCCAGGTTGCTGCGCCAAAAGAGGCTGGTGAAGGAGGCAGCCACGAAGTGCCGATCGACTATCGACGGGAGTCCCACAGGACGGCGTGCTCCGGCAGTTGCAGCAGCTTGCAGCAGCCCATTAGCAAGTCATAAGCCGAGCGGCTGATGCAGGCCACATCGCACAACCTTAGCCGCAGCGGATTCGTGTGAAGTCAGCACCTAAACATCAGGGCCGCGAAGATGCCAAGCACAACCCCGCAACCACAGCTCAAAAAGAAAGCCAGCTTCCGAGATCGATTGAAGGCATGGCAGAAACCGGCGGAGCACCTCCAAATCGTCTCGGACGAGTCAAAACCACGCTTCGTCTATGAGCCAAAACATGCGGCCGCCGATTTTTCGCGGCTGGCGGTTTCGCCCGTAAGCCCGACCCGGCCGCGTTTCGCTCCGCCAATGCAGCCTTTGCGCGAGGATGGCGTTCCCACATTCCATCGTCCCAGCCAGCCGGGGCAACGGAACTGCGATGACGATGCCAGGCCACGACAAGACGAGAAGCCAACAAGGAGGCTATCACGACATAGCAGCAGACACCACTCATACACGGTGGCAGAGGACCCCTTCCAGGCCTCGAACACCGCCGTGCACGTCCCAGTCAACAGTCGGCCGGTGGCCTGGACCCCTGCCGTGCAGTCCGTCGAGCAGAGGAAACAGGATCAGGCACCGTCCCAGCCCCTATCCGACTACGAACTGTTCATAGCCCGCGCCGAGGCCGAAGACAGGGAACGGCGCGAACGGATCTTGCGCAGCATTTCGCAGCGATCCGCCGCATATTCTGCGGACCGGGTCAAGCCGGATCCTCACCGGCAGTTCGCAACCGTCGGGTCCTCGTCTGCACGGAGGAGCGACAGCTCACAGCAGCGGAACAGCGGGAGTGGGTATGTTCTTGGCAGCGGGAACGGCGGCGAACAGAAGCAGCAGGCGGGGAAGGGACACGGGTGGCGGTCGAGCTGGACATCGAGTTACGCAACAGGCGGGAGCAGTCCGGAGCGGGCCTTGGAGAAAGAGGAAGCACGACATGTCCCGCCAAGTCAAGCCCAACCGCAGCAGCGCCGAACACCGGAATCGGGCCCTCTTCAGCAGCCACCGGTCGTGTATGGCGTCGACGAGAAGTTCGGCCAGGAGCGCGAGTACCAGCCGCAACCGCCGCGGCCGCTGCGCAGGCAGGCCAGTCTGACGAAACGGATTGTTGATTATATCAGGCCGCCCAAGACTGCTGCACGGCCGGTTGAGACGCTTGTTGAGTAGAGCAGCCGGGTTGTTTTCCATGGATCATGAGCGATGATGCACGAGTCGAGGGTAGATCATTGGATGGTAATTGTTCCGGAGTTGGGGACATGCGGGATACCAGAAAGGAACGGAAGATGTTATGATGTTGATGTTATGCTTCACAAGCCCCTGTTGTTATGAGTGTCTGAAAGCTGTCTAATGCATTAATGCACTCACGACCCCTGAGCCTCTTGGGCGAAGCAGAGGCCAGACCCAGCCAGCACCAAGTTCGTGTTTGTGATGAAGACAACCGCTTCTATGTGGCATGACAATTGGTCAGATGAAGCAACCAAGGACCTTGCACCAAACCTGATAAGCTCCGGCTACTGTTGGTGATGATACCAGATGATGGTTGGTAATCTGCCAAGACGAGCTGAGCTGGCCCGGCTGGGACTCTTAATCTCTCTTGCCAGGACCCGGGGTCGTCGAGTGATCAATGCGCCGGCTAGACATTGTTCCGCCAGGGGCTCTTTCACTTCTTTCCCCCAGCCGTCATCTTCGAGGTATCTCACCAATTCAGCCCTCCGCGTGAAAGGCACTGCGTTTCGGACCAGTGTTGCCATCTGATCTTGACGAACGTTCCATTGGCTGCGCCGCCTCAACCCCTTGCGACCAGCGCGACGGCACCGCAGCAGTTCCAGTTGCATCCACGAGTGCCTAGCCGCAGCATATGATGGCGTCGCATTCACTCACCGCCCTGCCAATTGAGCTCCTGGTCTTTGTGATTGACAACCTCGAGCGCGTGGAAGACATTGCGGCCCTCGCGCTGACCAATCGACGACTATACAGCACCGCGAATCCGTTGCTTTACCAGCGGGCAGCCGAGTGCCACGATGGACGCCCCGTGGCCTGGGCCGCGCATCGCGGCTTAGTCGCCACGCTAAAGATGGCGCTTGCCGCTGGCGCGAACCCCTGCCAGGAGTTCAGCGACTGGATCGCGGCAGATGAATGGGAGAGAGCGACCGCTGCCGCCCGCGCTGCTGCTCGGGCAGGTCGAGCTAAGGAGCCATGGGCCATGTGGGATTACGACCCTCTGGACATATCCAATGTGGAGTGGTGCTCCGAACCGGACGATGACACCGATCATGCCTCCACACCCGCGAGCAGCTCCACCACGGACCGCTCCTCCCGTGCTCCCGGCGGCTCGGACCAAGAGTCAGATGCCTCCTCGCCGTACGAGAAGAGGCCGTCATCACAGCGGAGCGATACGACGCCGGCCACCGGGCCACTCACCCCGTTCCACCCAAACGCGGTGCCGCGCTCTTACTACGCGATGCACCTCGCCGCCCGGGGCGGCCATGACGAGATCATCAAGATTCTCCTGAGCTACGGAGCGTCCATCGACGTCCCCTCCCAACGCTTCTGCGCCTGCACCCCGCTCTACGGTATTCTCAACGCCCTCGAGTGCCCAGATCAAGTCGAAGACAAGGAACCCGCGCTCTGGTCGCCACTTCACGTCGCCATCTGCCACGGGCGCACTGACACCGCCAAGCTGCTGCTTTCACGCAAAGCATCCCCCTTGATGCAGACGATCCTGGGCTCCCCTTGCAGCTTCGACCGGGACAGCAGAGAACCTACCTACTTCCCGACGGCGCTGCACCATGCCGCCGGCATGGGCCTGACGGAGCTGGTACAGTATATCCTAGACAACAAGATCCAAATCGACATCAACGTCCAGGACCTGACGACGCTCACGCCATTTTACTACGCATACGCAAACCGGCGTTGGGAGTCGACCGTCCCCTTGCTCCTGTCCCTCGGCGCAAACATCGACAGCGAGACCAAGATGTACATCCCCTACACGGCCATCACCCCGCTCGGCGAGGCGTGCCGACTGGGCGACTTCGCCGTGGCCGACCGGCTAATCGACCTGGGCGCCAACGTCAAGCGCGGCTTCATCGCGACGACGTCGGGCGGCTGCCTGACGCCGCTGCACATGTGCTGCATGCGGTCGGCGCAAGCGGCGGGCGAACCCAAGGAGAAAGGGGAGGACGACGAGGCGCGGGGCCGGGCGCGCATGCGCACGATCGAGAAGCTGATCCGCAAGGGCGCGCAGCTCGACGCGCGCGACTGCTTCGGCAGCACGCCGCTCATGGCCGCGGTGCAGAGCTGCAATACCTTCGCGCTGGAGGCGCTTAGTCTTGCGGGTGCGGATGTGGAGGATGAGGAAGAGCTTCGCCCCGCTAGTCGGGCGGTTCCGTCGAAGCTCAGAGCGAAGGAGGGTGCTGTTGTACGCGAACCGGTCACGGCGTCATCGTGGTGGTAAGAGGCTGGATCTGTTTGCAAGAGCAAGGGTGAAAGACATCTCCCATGGACACTGTATCGATACCCAACCAAATGTACGCTGCTACTGTATTTGGTTACTTAGTTGGCTAGGCTCAAGACTGGGAAACCCACCTCGGTGATTGATGGTTGTTCGGCAGTGATCTGATGGTAGAATGAAAAAAGACTGCGAGGTAAACTGCCGTTGTCATGCACTAATGTGTCCATTTCCAAGGGGGTATCGACATCGTACAACAACAGAATCTGACCTTCGCAGTACTAGTATCTACCACCTCCTCCCCCTTCCTCTCCCTCCTCTCCCCCCACCACCACCCCCTCCCATCTGTTGGTCGTACCCATAACCCTGTCCCTGGCCGCCTCCAAATCCACCACCAAACCCCTGCCCCTGCCCTCCCTGACCAGCACCACCAGGCGCCCCTCCACCGCCAAACATGCCGGCCATCGCACCCATATCCATCTGGCTCGGATCCATGCCACTAGCCATCATCTGCTGCATCATGGCCTGGATCTCCGGCGACAGCCCCTCCATCCCAGGTGGCAGCATCCCGCCCTGCCCGCCCGGTCCGGCACCACCCGGTCCTGCACCACCCGCCCCGCCGGCGCCGGGCATCCCGCCAGGCGCAAGCGGCGGCATGCCGCCCATCATCATCATGTTGGTCATGTCCTCCATCATCTTCTTGTTGCTCTGCGCGATCGCCTCCGGGTTGTACTCGCCGCGCAGCGCCTCCTGCTTCTGGGCATACAGCGCCCACGTGAACTCGTCGAAGCCGTAGTTGAAGTAGTCGCTGAGGTCGGTGCCTGGTTTCCGCCAGGGTTTGTCGTTGTCCGGCAGGTCCTCGTCGATGTTGACTTGGGTGAGCGGCTTGTTGGTTGGTTTGTGGATGGGGATGGCGTTGACGTCTATTTTGGAGGTGGACATGGGTGGAGGAGCGTCGGCCGGGGTGGTGGTGGTGGCGGATTGTTGGCGTGGCGATTCGCGCTTTATTTGCGGGGGTTTGATCGTGGCTGTTTCGGAGGAGGCGGAGCGCTGGGGGATGTTTTTGATTTCACTGTATCGCGATTGCCTAGATTGGTGTCAGTGAAGATTCGGAGAGTGTTGGAAGGCGCGGCGCAGCTTACGGTGGAGGCTTGGAGCCGTCTTTCCGTTCGGTAATGATGTCGATATCCTGGGGGCGTTAGTGGATGCGTTGGCTAATCTCCGGGCCTGGGAACCGAACTGAATCATCGTCTTCGTCCATCGCTCCTCCTTCGTCCTCTTCTTCGCCCTCTTCTAGTTCCTCGTTCGGCTCCTTCTTCGGTGCGGTTGCTGGAGCTTCGGGTTGCGCAGCCGGAGCTTGCGGCTCCTCGGGCGCATAGAAGTCGTCTTCGTCGTCGATATCCATTGTAGTAGCGGGAATCAATCAAATTATCGAAATATTTGATAATCCAGGATCTGGCGTCGCAATTGAGAAGGCGCAATGGAAGTTGCAGGGCGGAGTTCGGTTCGGCTGAACTGACCCAAACGCGAACGATTATGGCAGGCGGTGAAATACGACCCTTGCAGACGCGACCGGGGCAAGCTTCTGTGGGGCAAGAAAAGCTGTCAACAGCCATTCACAAAACAGCAACCATCGGGTACAAGTGACGACGGCAAACGCTCTGCAAGTGGATTCCCGTTGTTTGCGCCTGCCATCCCTTGCAGCAGAAGTGTCCCGGCAATGGCGCTCGCACGGTCTGCTAGCGGCCCAGGAGGGCTAAGTATCAACACGGGCTCGGCCAATTTATTGTAAGCGTGGAATGCGTCTTCCCGACTGAGACATGCAAACAAAGCTGATTCGCATCACACAGTGGCACCAACACAAGCCAGGCCCCAGCGGGTGGTGGACTCTTTGGCACCGCGACTTCCCAGCCCGCGCAAGGAGGTTCTTTGTTCGGCACGACAACGTCGCAGCCCCAGCAGACCGGTAGTCTCTTCGGCTCGACGACCACCCAGACACCAGCTTCGCAGCCTCAACAGACCGGCGGACTCTTCGGCCAGACGACGGCAACCACACAACCGCAACAAACAGGGAGCCTGTTCGGGACAACGACTACGCAGCAACAGCAGCAGCAACCACAACAGACGGGGGGAGGGTTGTTCGGAAACACGGCGTCGACGCAGCCAACACAGACAGGGGGCCTTTTTGGCGGAGCGACGCAGACTCAGCCGGCGCAAACGGGGGGTCTCATTGGTAGCTCGACCACACAGCAGCAGCAACAGCCTCAAGCTACGGGAGGGCTCTTCGGCGGGCAGACTTCAACCACCGGCGGCATGTTCGGTGCTAAGCCGGCGCAGACGACGGCCGGGGGCGGTCTGTTTGGGCAGACGGCGAAGCCCCAGACGGGCGGTCTCTTGTGAGTGCAACCCTCTCCTTTGCTTACCACCACGGAACTCATACTGACCACCAACCCAGCGGTGCCAGCCAACAGCCCCAGCAGCAAACCCCAGCAGTCGGCCTGACAATGGGCCAGTCAACCGCCGCCCAACAACAAGTCGTCCCCGGGGTACGCATCGATCTCAGCAACATCAAATCCACCACCCGCTTCAACGACCTGCAAGAGTCGCTACAAAAGGAGATCACCATGATCGACGAGGTCATCCAAAAGTGCATCAAGGACAAAGAAGCAATCGACGCCTTCATGCCGTCACACGGCGACCAGCTGGCCGCCATCCCGGTCGACGTGAGCTTCGTGTCACGCAAATCCGAGGGCGCCCACAACGCACTGTCGAGCGACATCGTCGCCATCGACCAGCTGCGGGAGCTAGTTAAGCAGGACGCGGGGCACGCCCGCCTGTCCTTCAAGGCGATCGACAACCTCAAGCTGCCGACGCAGTACCACCAGGCCGGGCTGTGGTCTAACAGGGGCCAGCAGGTCGGTGGCGGAACAGGGGCCGGCGGCGGGGTCGGGAGGGATGCGAATGAGCAGAGCAACACGGATCTGATCAGCTACTTCTCCCGGACGGCGGACGAGATGGATGAGATGATGAAGAAGCTTCAGCAGAATCTGGGCGAGATCGAGGTGCATCTGCACGGGGTCCAGGGTAACATACTGGAGCAGATGCAGCGGGTGGCGGCGCAGTCCAAGAGTGCTGCTCAGGGCGGCGTGGACGAGAGGGTTATTGAGCTGGCGGGTGTGCTGCGAGACTTCGAGGAGAGCATTCTGAAGGTCGCTGGGGTTGTGGGTGGTGTCAGGGAGGGAGTGACCGAATTGCAGCTGAAGGACTTTATAGGCCATGGTAGCTGAGGGGCAGATAACGATCAGGATGGGTGATCAGTGGAATTGGAACGTGTACAACATTCGCGGGTCAATTAGAGTGATTGGAATACCCGAACGGTAGATGTTTGTATTCATTGCATGCTGGACCAACTGAGATCAAAATGGTATCTTCACCGTTACGCTGGCCGTGCCCCTCGAGGTCTATCCCAACTTTTCCATACGCCAGAAAATGCAAAGCGGCTGCCGCAACAACCTCTAAACCCGACGGATAACTGCCCAATGTCCCGCGAAATCAGAAGTAATCCCCACCGTCATCCCCACCTTCGTCATAGTCCTCATCATCCTGGTTTCCGTCAAAGTAGGCCTCGGCATTGTAGTCATCGTCCTCGTCGTCCTCGTACTGGTCGTCCTCCTCGGCCTCGGCATCTTCGTCGTCCTCTCCATTATTCTTCACCCAATCATCATCATCCCCCCCAGACAAGAAAGCCTCCTCGTCGCCATCCTCATTCCGCTTCTCCAGCGTGTTGAGCAGCTGCAGCGCTTTGTCGAGGTTTGCGCCGCCGTCGAGTGGCGGCTGCTGTCCTTCGCGAAGGAACACCTCCTCAGCCGTCCTGTACGACGTAATATTCGACAATCCCAGCGTCTTGGGGCCCACCCTCCGCCGCTTGGTGGCTGGTCCGCTCGGCTCGTCATCGCCGTCTAGTGTGGCGTGTAGCTCGGGCGGGAAGAATTCTTTGGCAAAGGGGCGCGATCCGAGATTGGGCAGTGTCCGTGGTGTTTTCTGGAACTTATGCGAGTAGGTGGGCACGGCGGTGAATGGGTCGACGGTCGCTTTCGTGATCTGGCCGTAGCGCTTGTTGAGCTGCTCCTGGCCGTAGGTGCGGGCCGTGCTGGAGGTTTGTGCCCAGGTGCGGGCTTGCGTGTAGAGAGGGCTGTCTTGGCATTGTTCGCGGAAGATGAGGAAGTAGGACACTTGTTTTTCTTCCTTTTTGGAGAGGGGAGCGGCTTTGGGGATGTTGTAGGGCTGGCGGAGACAGGTCAGCGACTGCGCCCAGAGATTGATGGGTTGATCCGTGTTGACTTACAGGAAAGCGCTCAGAGGGCTTGCCATCGAGTACGATGTCCGAGTCCATCGTCCAGGGCACGCTGTTCTGGGCGACGCTCCTCCTGCCGTTGGTGGGCGGCCCGCGCCCACCACGGCCTCCTCGCCCGCCTCGTCCGCCCCGTCCAGACATTGCCGCGAGGTGGTATGAGCAATGCGTGTCACCTCATGAACGTGTTCTAGAATCGCTAAGAAGCTAGCTGTTGCCGTGGACAGTCCTCAATGTGGCGACTCGAGAACGGCAGATTGATGAGTCGAATCGAGCTCTGATATGTAAGGGATGTACGTCAGGGTAAGTATGAAGTCGTGAGTCCAATACTGGCCAAAAATTCAAGCGCCCCTGTTGCAGTCCCTCCAGTTAGGCTCCATGTGATAACGTTCGCCCCGCCGGTGCCTGCCCCGCGCCCCACCTGAATTAACTCCCCAGCTTATTATCAGGTACGGTATTGTTCTGCCATGTCGATGGAAGTAGTGCATTGTTCTGAATCCCATCCATCCTGCGTCACTTCAACCTGCGGTTCTCTGAGCTCTTGTTGCTCCTGGTCCGATTGAATGCAATCTGTGGAAACATCAAAGCAGCAGAAACGCACGAGAATAAACATGGAAACCACACCAATCACAGGGCTGGAGGAGCTCGACACGCACCTTGATGACCTGGTGCAGGATCCGGACCTTGTCTTGAACCCTAAGTTGTTTGATGATGTCGAATTACAACTCACTGGTGCGCCGTTCAGCATGTTGTCCTTTCTCAAGACTCCAGCTAATGCAGCCCGACAGAGAGCAATATCCCCCCACTGATCCCCCGTTTCCTGCCCCGGCTCACTACGATCCTGAAGCGGTACACGCATGACCCCGCCGTGATTGTCAGCTTGACAATCAAACTCCTAGGGCCGGTGCCATTCGACCATGTGTTGCAACTGGCCTCTTTAGAAGAGCTCGTCCTAGCGCTCGACTCTCCGGCACCGGCCGCGAACCTCCTGGCCATGGCCGTCCTCCACAAAGCCGCGGCCAACCCAGCCCATACCGCCATGCTCTGTGCCTTCAAACCTCTAGTCGCAGCCTTTATCCGCCGCTGGCTGGCCGCACCGCAAGTAGAGGTCGGACAAAAGGGCAGCAAAGTGCTCGGGGACCTCCTCGACGTCGACTGCGAGCTGCCCCCTCCAGTGTCCCCAACACGACCAGGCGACTCGTCACACATCGCTCTGGTAATACGCAAGGCTCCCGGGCAGGGCAGCCTGTGGCGCCTCATGTTCCAGGACACGGCCATGTACAATCTCCTCCTGGACCTCATCTCGGGCCGCCACCCGGACACGACGGGCAACCCGCACCAGCTATCTCTCGCCCAGGGGCGAGTGCTGCGCATCCTCCCCAGGTTAGCATCCATCAACTTTCGCGCTGTGAGCCACTCCCACATCACACCGCCGACGCCAGTCCACCTCACGAACGGGCACTCGAACGAGAACGACGCACAACCATCGAGTCCGCGACCGGGAGAAGGCCTGCTGCAATATGCTGCGCTGAGGATGGTGCAAAGGTCGGACACGCTCATGCACCTGAGCCTGGTGGACTTCTTCGAGACGCTGGTCAGCCTGATGCGCGTGACGGAATACTCGGCCCTGAAGGTGGAGACGCTGCGGGCGATACTCAGCGAGGCGACGGCCGGGGATGAGGTCTTGAGGGAGGCACTTCTGAGCTTGCCGGACAGAACGGTCGAGGAGGAGGCGGATGACTTGAGGAGTTGGTTGCAGGAGGTGATGCCGGGGGAGGCGATGCGGTTGGCGATGCGGTGAAGAGATGCGATGGGTGAGGATCTGATTCAGGAAGGCACGGTAGAAAGATTTATGAATGGTTCTTTAGGGTGTGGGGCGTTTTCTTCAGATATCCCGGCGGTAAGGGCCCCTGATATGGTTTGCGTCTCACTACTGATGTTTCTGCGAGCTAGATGCATGTACGGACCTGAGTACCCACTTCATGTGAATGCTAGATGCCAGGTGAACTTGATCGTTTCGGGAGCCCTCGGTATGGTCAACTTGCAAACAAGCTCGAGACAATAACACGCAAGTTACACATAGTCATAGAAACGTGTTTCTCGTGCCATTGAACAGGAAGCACCGACACCACTCCTCAGGGTGGAGGGGCCGCAAGACCACCTAAATCCCAAGGTCCTAGCAACTCCCATTAGAAGTGCCTTTCTGTGAAATGTTGGAGCTCAAAGGGTTAACTGTCGAACCTGTGAGGTATCACGCCGCTTATCCCATACCACGCGGCTAGCGACAGCCTCAGTCTTTCTTAGAACCCCGGCCACCCGTTAGTTTGAGGATACGGGCCCAAGTGAACGTTTTTGGGGTATTCATCGAGACAGCTGTGGTAAGTGCGGGGAGGAGGTGGTATATATGCGATATAGTGCAGCAGAGCCATCAACTGCTGTCGTAGCTCCTCCATAGGAGTGGCCCGGCTCTGGCCAAAGTCACAGCGCGTTTCAAGTCGAGGGTTTGGCCCATAGCAGCTTTATCGAAGCTTCAAGTACCTGGCGGTTGTGAAGCCCACTGTAGTTGTCCGTTTCGAATTCTCTCTACCGATACAAACACATTCAAATGGTGGAGCCCGTGACAAGTTACGGATGTTGTATCGCTCTAAGGGGACCTTTACTTCGCCTTCTTATGTCTTTCGTAGCGGTTCAGTCATGACGCCCAGCACCGTAATGGGCAGTGAAAGATTGCGGCACTGTCTCACAAATCGGGAACAAAGTAAGCTAACTAGTGGCTTTTATGTCAATGGTGTGGTTCAAGGAAAGCCACATACTTGAGCACCGAAGAAGCCAGTTATCGCACTCTTCGGGGCAGCCGAAATGTCCCTGAATACCCATTGCTTGCTCGGCAATGTCGACCGTGTGCCAAGCTCGCACGTTCTTCCGCGGTTCGTATATAACTGGTTGAGCAGATGGCATTGTCAGCAACGCACGGCAAACCTGGCCGGAGCACAGCATACAACGGGACCCTAGTAACATACTTTGAGCCACTTCAGTTTACCCTCTTCATGCCACCATCCAGCAGTGTATCCATACGCACGGGGGTACTCTTCGCAGATCTTGACGCGGTCAATGACCTCTCCTCCCGGCCCATCTATCGGGAACTCAATCAGCTCCCCATATTCCGTTCCATCCCGGCCAAAACTTCGGTAGTCAGCCGGGACCTCCGTGTTGAAGGAGAAATCAATAGGGCGTACACCGCCCGCAAAACTGATGGTAACCTTGATGAGATTCTGGAGGTAACTCCCGTGCGGCCCGCCGAAACGAGTCCAAAACAGCGGCCTAAACCCCCATGTGTATGATGGGAGCGGTATAAAGCAATCCTCATTCAGGCTCAGGGTTGGGGGTGGGATGTCTGGATACCATAGTGCCGAGTGCCTTAGCGTGTCGTGCTCAGGTGCTTCAGTGGTGTGTGGTTGTTGACTAACAGCGATGCTGACCATTTTGAATCCCTATGCGAGCCCAGGTTAGCGGACGAGACAGGTTTAGATAGACAGGACATGGTGGATGGATTTCCTACATCGAAGCCAACCTCAAGCGCCGTAACCTGGGTCTTCCCAATGGCTCGTTCAGTCTTGGGCGCGTCATTGGGATCCCCCAGCCAGATGGAGGGTTCCGACGTTTGAGCATCAATGCATTGAAGACCATGAATACCGTGTAGTCCGACCGCCAGCCTGAGAACGGCCAACCCGGCGAGCTGCACAGGACGCTCGCTCGCGTTACTGTAACCCAGCCGTACCACTTCGCCCCCGGCAGTCGTAAGCGATATTCCCACAATGTACTCTGAGCTGCCGAGACGGACAGTTGACGCTGACATCTGAGAAATGTGACCTGCGATCCTGAGCTTTTGGCTATTGAAGCGTCGACAACCTTCGTCCAGTTGGGTGGAACCCTCAGGTTGCTCCCGCATACTGCCCGCCGTAAGTAGCCATTCCCGTTTTTGCTGGAGGTCCAGCTGCCAGGCCGGTGACAGGCCGGAGGCGAGGTCACTCCAGCGCAGCTCCAAAATAGCTGTGAGGTCCCGAATAAGACCCCATATCAGTCTCCTGTTCTGCAAGCCCTTCCCGATGCGGCCGTTGGTCGTGCGATGGTACAGCCAGCGCCAGTCCCTAGCGTTCTTTTGATTTCGAACTTCGAAAAGCCACGAACGGTCCGAGTTACCTTTGAACCGCGACGCCCAGAACTGCTGACTGCCGAACAGGTGCCAGAATGCCCTTGAAGGCAGACGAGCGTTCAGAGCATCTGCCGTCGATAGATACTCGGCGATGGCTGAGCATAGCTCTACGGGAAGCGAGTTGAATGGATCGTGCTCTGAACACGCGATAGCTTTGGAAACCAATGAGTTTGTTGAGGGAGGCGCCCGAGGCCTTTCGGTCAGAATCTGGTCGACTTCGGGTACGGAAAAGGGATCGACGCTGTAAATAGAATTAAGCGATCCCTCCAGGAACCGGCTGTCTGCAAACCGCGGTTCCCAAGGAAAAGAATACTCGTCCCTCAGGATGGCAAGTCCACCGTAATCATAGCTCCACTCCATCAAGCCTCTTCCCATAACATACGGCAGAGAGTCGCAAACTTCGAACAACCTGGCGTGTGGAACTGGGTCGGGATCGAATGCTTGCTCCAACAGAGGCCAACATGCGACGTGGAAAACGAAGCCACGCCTGTCATTGATTGCGGGCCCCAACGTGGCTCCGAACCCATCTTCGTCTGGGTTCTCGTAACCGGGGTCATCCCACCGAGCCCTGGGATTCCGGGGAGCGATGAAGGCTCCTCGGCGCGGGTTGGGGTAGAGGCCGACCCCGGTCAGCACAATGCCTTCGGGGCTTGTGCAGACTTGCATACCGTCAGCTTTGTTCCTTTGGGCCATACAATGGCGAATTACTGACGAGCGCGGAATATAAATCGCCCATCCGCAAACGGGACACAAGAAAATCTGCAGACTCATTTCTCCTGTAAAAGAGGTATCGAAAATGCACAATGACTTGGGATTTGAGGCGGTGCTGGAAGAACATTGTTATCCTCTGCCCTTAGTTCCTGAGGAAACAAGGCATGAAGGCGCGACTTGTTTGCTTCGAGCGCAGGTACGTCGATGCGGGGAAAGAGCAAGCTTGCATTGCTGCCTGCCCAACGACCAGAGAACAGCGCGTTCACAAATGGGACAGACATTGATCCCAGATACCGAACTCAACCATCTTCTCCTCAAGTCTCAACATGGCGCCCTACCACCCTGACGGCGGCGTACGTGCATCCGCTGCGTCTTGCTATATGTACCGAACTAATTCTTTCCGCAGTACATGCAATACCGAATCATCCAGGACTACTACAAGCGGCTGACACAGGATCCCCTGGAAGACGTGGTCGGCCACCTATGGCACAACATCCTCAGCGGGTACTTCTCCGTAAGGGAGGGCTTTGCACTCGAGGTCCAGCCGCGTCCTGCTCCGCGTGTAACCAAGCAGAGCAACGACGTCACCGTCCGATATGTCAAGCATATCAAGCAAGACATAAAGACGCCCCTGACTCTCATTGCGAAGAACCATGTGTCGGAAGAGTCTAAGACGGTAGCCTGGACGGATGCCGTTAACCAGCTCACCGAGTATATGAAGCTCGCCCGCATGAACTCGACTGCGCCAAACGAGGACATGTACGGCATTGTGACTGTTGGCCACTACTCGCGCTTCTACGTGCTGCACACAGACGCTCCGGCTCTCGCAGACCACCCGCGCACTGGCGGCGCCGCTCTGGAGTTTGCAAAGCACGAGGCAACGATCGTCGAGCTCCTTCTTGACATCAAGACCAAGGCGTTGAGCCCTTCCCCGGCCGGCTCTCAAACGAGACCGGGCTCCAGCGGCGACGCGCGTCCCGACTTCAGTGGCAGGCAGGGTCGTTAAAACGGCCAACGTATCCCCGCTACTCGCTCGCACAGACAGACAGACGACCGCGCGCTGTTTGGCTACGGCAACAGGGCGACTCTTCCTGGGCGAAGATAATGGGGGACGGTGCAGGCCGTTCTCGCGGGAACCCCCGTTGCCGAGATGGATGTTGGACTCAGGCCGGTGCCGACTGCGGAATCCCCTGTGTTCTCTGCTTCTGCACATTTTTCTATTCATTTCCGTTCTGCTTTGTTGTTCATAGAGGCAAACTGATGGCAGAGATAAACTCTACTCTACCTTCACTAGGATGGGCTTTCATCAATAACCGCAAGGCGTGACTTCAGGCCAGGCACCCCAAGGTTAAAAAAAAAAGAAAAAGGAAAAAAAGGTCGTACTCTAAGCTCCTCACCGCGATAGTGTAAGCAGAGCCAAGGAAATAGAATAAGAAAAAAGAAAAGAAGAAGTTTGGAAGGAGGAAGAGAGGAAGAGGAAGAGGAAGAGGAAGTGGAAGAGGAAGATAAAGTAGATAAAGAAGCAGATGATGGAGAAGCTAAAGATAAAAAAAAAAAAGGTAGAGTTAGCAGCCAAGTTTCGTTCTATCTCCTAAAGTGCGAGTCTGGCTCACATCGATGTCAGTTGTATGGCCTTTTCTTTGGGCCAGAGGAAGCCAGGCTACCTTAGATACTGTACCATGCGATGGTAAGATTCCTTGGTTTCAATAAAATAAACACACCTCTGTATAGATACATGCAATATACATGGCCCGCCTATGGCCATCGGTTTTGAACCTCTAATCGCAATACAAGTCTATAAGAGCTTGTAAAATAAGTTGATACCCTCCCTGCAAGAATTGAACTCCAAATCTTAGATTGCTTTCCCGACATCCACCCCGGTGATCACACCTTGCCCATCATCTGCCTGGACGGATCATCACTCAAGCTGTCCATGCTCGGCGAGTGGCGCGGACCCGACGGCACAGAGAGCACGCTATTCCTCCTCTCGTGCTCTCCACCGCCGCCCGTCCCATGGTTATTCGCCTGCCCAGCAGCAGCAGTCGCCGAACCCGTCATCCCCACAATCCCCAACCTGACCTCCCCGACCCTCCGCAAAACAAGCAGCAGCGCCGCCCGCAGCTCCTGCCCGAGATCCTTCCCGAGCAGCTCCACGACAAGCGGATAGAAGCTCTTGATGTGCGTCTCAAACGCATCGCGCGGAAACGCGGCATACCCCTCGAGGACATCCACCACGACGGGCCGCCAAGCAACAACGTTCCGGTGCTGGCTCTCCTCGTCCAGCGCGATATAGCCGCGAATGATATCCTGACACAGCGGCACAAGCGCGCTCTCGACGTCGGCCTTGCTGCCCTGGCGCTCGGGCGCCGTGTCGCCGAACATGCGGAAGAGGATGGCCACGTAGGTGGCGGCGCTGCCGGACTCCTGCTTGAGCAGGTTGGGCGGCTGCTTCATGAACCCCTCGCGCCAGAGGCGCATGCGCAGGTCCTTGTCGGCGTTGAAGCGCTTGGCGAAGAGGAAGGATTTCTTGAGGAGTGCCATGAGCCGGAGGAGCTCCGGGGAGGGGATCTGCGCGTAGACGGCGTCGTTGCTGAAGAGCTCGTTGACCGTCTCGATCATGAGCAGTTGCAGGACGCAGCGCGAGATGATGCGGTTGAAGAAGCGTCGGCGCGCGGCGGTGACGACGACGGGTTGTTGTTGGAGGGGATTGTTAGGCTTGAACTCTTCCAGTTGCTGGTTGGGGGTTGCTGCCATGGCTGAAGGGTTTGCGGCTGCTGGCGTAGTGTTGCTGTTGTCAGCATCACCATTGGTCGATTCCGGCGACGGGGTGTGCCCGTTGGTCTCGGCACCGTTGATCTTCAGCGACTTCTCGTCGACGGGCGGGGTCTCCGAGGTCGGGCTCACGGCGCCGCCGAGTTCAAGTCCGCTTGGCGGAGGGGAAAGCGACGCTGTTGAGTGGATCGTCGTGGCAGAGAATAGCTGGTAGGCTGTCGTCCTCTCGAACAGCTCGCAGAACGCTCCAACGATCTTGGCCCAGTGCTCCGGTGTGAACTTAGTCACATTCTGAAGGATGAGCTGCTGCAGGCAGTTACTACCTATCCGAGCAATGGTGTCGTTCTCCTGGCAAATGCAGAGGGCGAGAAGCTCAAGAAACCTGTCTAGCATGTACTCGAGAGCGTCAAAGTAGTGGGTGAAGAGCGTGATCATGTTGCGGAGCGCCTGGATCATCGTGGTGGACAGCCACACGGACAGCTCCTCGTGGTTGAGTGCGTTCGTCATCTCGGGCCGTGACCGAAGGACCATAAAGATGGGATAGAGCTGCTGCCTCCAGAGGATGTCCCAGAATTCCGAGGGGAAATCGCCGCCGTACCGCAGGAGTGTCTCGAAGAAGTAGTTGAGGGCATTCGACCGGACCTCGAGATCTTCCCCGGTCATCAAGACATCGTGGAAGGCAAAGAGGACTGGAAACCAGAACCCTTCCTCCACGGACGTGCGACTTTGTTGGGCAGGCGACTTGGGATTCGGCTCCGGCTGGTCGGAATCTGCTGCCGACTTCTGTGACAGGGGGCATTCGGGCGTCTTAAGCATTGTGGGGATGATGGACTTCAGCGTCTCCATGGCCTGCAGGCTCTTCTTTTGGAACCTCATGTTCTTAGAGAACTCGGTGAGGCAGACGATCAGGTCAGTGAATGCGCCCTGTGAAATGACCACACCGAACCGTGTCCTGTAGACTTGCGTGACATTCTCGTATGCCAGGTTGACGATGGTCTCGTAGGGCTCCCTTGCCGCGACAGTAAAGACACCAAACATGGTCCGCCAGCCGGACCGGATATTTTCTCCCCTGGCCTGGATCATCTGGATGAGACAACGGAGGATCATGTCCTTGACCGTAATATTGCTAGAGTTAGACATGACGTGCTCAAATGGCTTGAGAAAGTCCTTCTGGAACTTGAATCCCGCCAGCTCCTCGATCTCCATGAAGCGCATCGAAAGTTGACGCAGCGAGTCCAGGGCGAAGAAGACGATGGCAGTGTTGGCGTGACAGCCGACCCGGTTGAAGTGCTCTCCGAGGACCTCCCAGATATGGCTCCATTCGAACCTGACACGGGTCATGTTGTAGTAGCTGATCTCGACGATTTTTTGGAGACTGTACGTGCGTGGAGAGTCGTTCGACCCGGACACCCTGATCTCGTCCCAACTAACTTCTGTCAATGCCCGAGCGAAGTGGATAATCGCATCCCTCGACAGGTTGGCGGTATTTGTGAAGATCCTGTCGACACTCTTGATAACCTCGTCGGACCTGCTCTCGAGTGCAATTTCCAGTGACACGCCTTGCGGGCCAGTGGGAGCTCGGGGCCGGTTTCTCCTGGCTGAAGAGGTCGACTTGCGTGAATCCCCGGTCTCGGTTCGCGGTGGTGGTACGAATCGAGCTTTGGAGACGTCGGGAACGGCGCTTTCGTCGACGCCTCCCGATATCAGCTGGAGCCGATCCAGCTGGCTGATGCAGAGGAGCACATCCTTCCACGACTCCTTCAAGTGATTGCCCTCAGTCTGCGCAACCTCGAGGAGCACTTTCAGGGCCTCCACATTCTTCGCCTGCATCTCCCGAGGATTGTTGAGATTAGCAGTGTTCTTGAGCACAGAAATGAATGCTTCCCGAGGGGTTGCGAGGTCGAATAGGCAGGCTATCCTCGTTGCTAACTTCATCCCCTCTAAGCACAACTTGTTGACATCGAGGTTATGTGTCTTCTGGAGAAGGCTAGAGAGGGCGGAGAAGAAGGACATCCATGTCGCGTCGAACATGGGACCGGCGTGCTTGAACGAAGTCGCCGAGATGAACTTGGCGCCTCCTTTCGTGGCGCTCTTCCGCTGGCTGCGGTAGAGGTCTCGGAAGAGCTGCTCCGACCGCAGAGAGATTTCTTCGGATTGCTGGACATATGCTTCCCGTTGCAAGTCACGACCAACGTTAGAGAAGGCCTGGCCAAGCCCTGCAGCCAGCCCGCTTGACTGCGGCGGGAGCGTCCCGGCGGCCGCCGCCGCTTCTCGCTCGCTCTTCAGCACAATCTCGTTGCTGGCGATATCGTCGTAAATGGCGATGAGGTATTCGTCCGGGAGGTCAGCGTTGTCGTTGATGCCGCGGTTGTTCTTGATGAATTCAGCCTTGGACATTCGCTTCAACACTTTGCTGCTGTGCAGATCCGTATTCAGCATGATGACAGAATACGCGAGCACGTAAGGGGTGTCGGCGTTGGCGAACGCATTCGGGTTGCCTGTCATGTAGCGGTGCGCAAACTTGAGCATGAAGCGGTCGATCTTTTGCGCCTCTCCCGGCAAGCGGAACGCCTGCAGGAACTCCCTGAGGGCATCGACGAAACGCTTCTTGCTGAAGTCCATCATATCGACAAACGCGTGCATGATGTCGACATTCTTCTGATCGGCCTCGCCGAGGAACTCGCCTATCTGAGCCTTGTCCAGACGATCTTCGCGCAGCAGGAACCGAGCAATATCTTCGGGCTTGTCGCTTGGGATGAAACCCTCCTTAATGAGCAGCTTGATGCCATGCTTCGGCTTGAAGTTGAAGACCTTGATCGCATTGGTCATGGCCGTCTTCCTCGCTTTCTCCCTTTCCAGCTGATCGGGGTCATCGTCAATGACAGGGGTGGATGGGGGAAGTGGCGTGTCCATGCGGGACGCTGTGTCGCTCGCTGAAGGATCAATCGAGTCTCGGATATCGTCGCTCGAAGCCCTCCTCTGCACGTCACCACCTGTGCCGTTGATCTCGGGCCTCCCAGGCTGTGACCATTGCACTAAGGACCTCAACGTCTCCACGAGAGAGTCAAGAGCCGCACGCTTGATGACATATTCCTTGGGTATCTCTCCGTCTGTCTCGTGATGTGTCGCAATTAGTGCGACCGAAAGCGGCGGCGGCAAAACGCTCTTGATCTGCCACTCGCCGCCCGTCGTGGATTTGGAGCGGCTCTCTTCATACTGCTGCTCTTGGGTAGGGGTGATTGATATCGACGCCGTCGCAAACTTCGACAGGTCTTCTACGATGGTCTGGAAGATGTTGTCAACATTCCGGTCACAGTCGTAATTGAGATATATCTCGACGAGCGCCCGGGGGTCCTCGCATAACCTCTTTAGGATGCCCACAAACGTGAGTTTCTGCGACAACGGGGCATTCTTCCGAGCCAGGAGGGCGAGGTAGATCTCGTTCATGAAGACAACAATCTCGTTCTGCCACTGCGATCAGCTCAGCACGCCGCATCCCTGGGAACCGAAACCGACCTTGAAGGAGGATCTCATGTACTTGAGCATCAGCCAGAAAATCTCGCAGCAGATATCGAAGACCCTGTCCACCGAGCTAGCTCCATTACGGGTGATGCTTAGACAGAGATAATATTTGATGGCCTGCAGAAAGTTTGTGGGCTCGTTGTTCTTGCTGTTCCTGATGGTACACAGTGGTGAGGTGAAGACAGTAATGTTGTTGTTGAGGAGCGTGTGGATAAGATGGAGGGAGATCAGCTTCGAGCGCATCGGCTGTCCTCGAAGGTCGTAAAGTTGGTCTGGCGGCAAGACTTTGGTCGACAGATTGCAAAAGGAACGGAAGACCAAGTAGGCGTCCCGGATATAGGCCTCGTCCTCGGCGTCAAGCGATTCCGGCGTCTCGTCTTGCGAGCTTTCTGGCACGCTCTGCTCGGACACCGA
Source organism: Achaetomium macrosporum (assembly GCA_033296875.1). Lineage (NCBI taxonomy): Eukaryota > Fungi > Ascomycota > Sordariomycetes > Sordariales > Chaetomiaceae > Achaetomium > Achaetomium macrosporum. The sequence continues at coordinate 30,914 of MU860084.1, forward strand.
CCTCGCTACCTTCTTCATGGGCTTGACCTGGCTAACCATGGTGGGCCCATCGCCCATGTGGGAGTCATCGAAGCTCTTCCGATTTTCCAGATCCTTCAAAGTGAGCTTGCCAGCGGCGTGATCGTTGGTCTCGGAAGGACTGGCATCTGAGACGGCCTCGTTTGCCTCGTTAGCCTCGTTGGCGTCCTCGCTATCGGCTTTGGCGGCCTCGGAATCCTGGTCATCGGGTCGGTCCACAGCTAAGCTACTCCGGCTCGCTTTTAGCTTTCCCAAGTTTGTCCGCGCCTCCTTCATGTGCAAGCGAGTCTTGACTCTTTCGAACACGGTGCCGACCATCTGCGTGAGGGTCCCCTGCGCCACCTGCTGGTTCGCCGTACTCCGGGACAGCAGGAAGATATTGTAGACCTGCCGCACCGCCTTGAGCAAGCCCGCACCATGTACGATAATCTTGTCGTTCAGCACCGCAGCAAGCAGTGACTTGACGATCTGCAGCTGGATCTCGACCAATGTCGTCTCGCCCTGGAAGCAGTCGCATATTGTGTCGATGGCCCTCTCAATGAGAGGCGTCTGTTCGGCACCATCCTGGCTTGCGGACGAGGAGGGCGCGGAAAAATAGGAGTACGAGATGAGCTTCCCGATGCAGTCGAGGGCGGTGGTGGTGAGGGGGACAGTGCCGGATTTTGTGGCCAGCTGCAAGGGCGCAAAGACGACTTCGGGGTCGGGCAGCTGTTGGTCGTTCTCTTTGATGGCCGCGAGGGCCTTCTCGGCGAGCTCGGCGAGCTGCTTGTTGCGGCCGGCTTGTGCCGCGATGATGTCCAGCGAGGACACCACGAATTTAAGGGAGCTCATGGCGCGCCGGCGTTCCGCTAGGGGCAGTTGGCCATCCGCAGCAGCCGGTCAGCGCATAAGTGTGGGAAGGAGTCGAGCCGATCGGGCGAAGGTGCGGTTGGGCGGAGCAGTTCTTGGGTTGGTCTGTTCCGTGCCTTTGTTAACCGGCTCTTGACTCTGCGAAGGTCGTCAACCCCAAATTACGATCCTCTCCACTCCTGTCTGCTTAGGTATGCAGATAACCCGGGCTTGCCGATTTGCACATGCGGAGGGAGCACAGTTGCTGGAGTCGTTGGGAGTCCAAATGTCGTTTCTCGACCGTGTGTCGCGCAATCCGATGTCGAAGGTGCAGTGCTCTACCACAGTAAGTAATCGCTGCCCAGGAAGATGACAGCAAATGTTCGCCCTCGCTGCTTTCACTGTGGAACTGGGCCCCTTCACTGACGCGGCCCCCAAGCTGGTCAGCACTGCGCTCGCCGCGCCGGCTTCTTTGGTTCGTTTATTCAGGGCTCCAGCACCCCTGATTGCTCGGTTCAGGGCCCGGGCTTGCTTGGCGAATTCCAGCCGCACTCCACCTGGGTAGAATTACCTTAGGTTGCTCAGTGATCTGTGGCTCGCCAGCACATAGAAACTGGTAACATCGGCGTTGAGTTGTGATAGAGTAGGCGGGATAAGGTATCTGTTGGTCTCCTGAGAATTACTTTGATTTTCACTGACTCTTCAACATCTGACTTTATCCCACAACGTATCACATGCATCCGACAAGTTGCTTCATCGACAATGACTTCTGAAGGATCCAAACTGATTGCTCAGTGTGGCTGCACATTGGTCAGTGCACTCTTCGTGTTATCGGATCGCCAATCCTGATTGGTGTGCACACCGTCCCATCCTGGTCGTCCAGATTTTGGTGAACGGAAGCTAAGCTTTCCCAACGAGTTGAATCCGGTAGAAAAAACTGGTCCCCCAACCTGCATCACCACCGTCGTCGCCCTCCGATTCCCGGCTTCCACCTTCCTTCTATCTCCATCGGTTCCTTCTCAATTGGCATCAAGGTCGCTGCCAGGACTCGTCTGGGGTGCAATAATCCGGATTTCCGTGCTTGCGCGTTGGACCTTTTCCTTTTCTATTCCGCACGCCCCAACCGTTTTTCAGCCTTCCCTTTCCACAACTTCAAAATGCTCATTCCAGCGATCCGGAGGCAAGCCCTCCAGTCCGCCAGATTCGCGCGTGTTACAATCCCCAGCCTAACAAGATGGTATGCTTCTTACCCGCCGCACACCATTGTCAAGATGCCCGCCCTCTCGCCGACAATGACGGCGGGAAATATCGGCGCGTGGCAAAAAAAGCCCGGCGACTCCATCGCGCCGGGCGAGGTGCTTGTGGAGATTGAGACGGACAAAGCTCAGATGGACTTTGAGTTCCAAGAGGAAGGTGTGCTTGCCAAGATTCTGAAGGAGACCGGGGAGAAGGACGTCGCCGTTGGCAATGTAAGCACAGCTATCTCAACATGCGGACGACGTAACCCCCCCGGCACTTGTTAGCTAACCTAGGTCCCCACTTACAGCCAATTGCCGTCCTGGTTGAGGAAGGAACCGATATCAGCGCCTTCGAGGGGTTCTCGCTCAAGGATGCCGGCGGTGATGCTGCCGCTCCCGCCCCTGCGAAGGAGGAGAAGCCCAAGTCCGAGTCTGCTCCCGCGCCGGCACCGACCCCTGCTCCAGAGCCCGAAGACACCGGATTTGGCGGCAAGCTCGAGCCTGCTCTCGAACGTGAACCCAACATCTCTGCTGCGGCCAAGAGGCTGGCTATTGAGAAGGGTGTGTCTCTGAAGGGCCTCAAGGGCACCGGGCCCGGCGGCAAGATCACCGAGGAGGATGTCAAGAAGGCATCATCTGCTCCTGCTGCCGCCGCCGCTGCTGCGGTCCCTGGTGCTCTGTACGAGGACATCCCGATCAGTGGCATGCGCAAGACAATCGCCTCGCGCCTCAAGGAGTCAGTGTCTGAGAACCCGCACTACTTCGTCACTTCCAGCGTCTCGGTCTCGAAGCTTCTCAAGCTGCGTCAGGCCCTGAACAGCTCCTCCGAGGGCAAGTACAAGCTCTCCGTCAACGACTTCTTGATTAAGGCCATGGCTGTGGCCTGCAAGAAGGTCCCGGCCGTCAACAGCTCGTGGCGTGACGGCGTGATTCGCCAGTTCAACACGGTCGACGTCTCTGTCGCCGTGGCCACCCCGAACGGCCTTATCACTCCCATCGTCAAGGGTGTTGAGGGCAAGGGTCTTGAGAGCATCTCGAATGCCGTCAAGGAGCTTGCCAAGAAGGCGCGTGACAACAAGCTCAAGCCCGAGGAGTACCAAGGCGGTACCATCAGCATCTCCAACATGGGCATGAACCCGGCCGTTGAGCGCTTCACCGCCGTCATCAACCCTCCACAGGCTGCGATCTTGGCCGTTGGCAGCACCAAGAAGGTTGCCGTCCCCGTGGAGAACGAGGATGGTACCACAGGCGTTGAGTGGGATGACCAGATCGTCGTCACCGGCAGCTTCGACCACAAGGTTATCGACGGCGCGGTTGGTGCGGAGTGGATGCGGGAGTTCAAGAAGGCCATTGAGAATCCTCTTGAGCTACTTCTCTAAAACACTACTCTCAGTTGTGGTTAGTGGGCAAGGCTGTACGGGGAGCTGGAATGTGCGTTTGAGGGAATCCAGAATCAGCCCGCCGGGGCACTATAGAGGGATATGGGAAATTCGGCGCAGATAGGAAGAGGGACTCAACGGCAGAGTTTCAACTCCGAGGCCACCTGGAGCCTGGCTGGCGCCTGTGGCTATTCAGGCTTCACTAACCACTAAGGCCTTCGGCCAATATCCATCCCCGTGTGATGATCCACCGAGGGCATTACGGGCTCTTATGTCTTGTTGTTTGTACATTGACCACATATTAATCGCGTTCAGGGCTGTTTAATCGAGCATGGAGTTTCGGCCATATCCCTTGGGTGGTCTGAGGAGGGACATGCTCAGGTCAAAACTCGAAGTGATATCATCAATAGATGGGCCTCTCAGGGCAAGCCACCCGGATGGAAAGGCTCACCACAATCTCATCTCACCTACCTGCAGCTGGTCCTTCCTGGGTATGGTAGACCCTATCGCAACACGAAGCATGGGAGACGTCGCAAGCCTCATCTGACACGAGGTGAGTCCTGGTACGGAGCAAGCAACTTCCACCAGTGGTGTGACGATTCCACCATCTTCCCATATACAGCTTCTAGTCCAGTTTAACAACGTGATATTATTATACAATCCACCCCTGGTTTGTTTGTTAGCGTCTGACTTGAAGACCAGGGTCAGTGCCAAGATTGCCATATCAACGGTATGTAGAACGGCCAATTCTCCTGCAAAAGATTGACTTAGTAGAAATAAGCTTCCTGAGTATTTCCGGATCCTCTATTTTACTTCGTTGAATCAACCCTTATGGCTGTTTTCCTGTCTCTTTTTGAATTTCGGACTGGGACCCCTGCCAGCAGTTCCGCGCTAACAAACAAACCAGGGTTGAACTGTACAGGTCACTGTGCCCAGGGCGATCACTTGGTCAGTTTTCCCTGACCGGCAGTAGCCATGTGCAGTACCCAAAGAGTTATATCCTGCTAGTCGCCCCGTTTCCACTACTGTCTACTCCGTACTTAAAAACAAAAAAAGAATGCTCAACGAGGAGTCTCGTTCGCTTCCTTGTTCCTTATTAGGCAACCATTTATTATCCTCTCTCGGGAGCAATACCAAGAGACGTTGTTTCACTGAAAATCAGATTGTTTGTCTCGGCGAGCGGTCGTGGTGTGTAAGCAACCGACAGGAAATCGCCGTTCCGAAGGGACCGAGACCGGGGGTGGTCCTGCCTAGGCTTGGGGTATCAGCCTCAGGACGCCATCCACGTTCTTCAGAAAGCCAACATATGAGTACGAAGGAGCGTATGTAGTAGTGCATGCACACCGCTTGATATCTGTGCTCTCCGCTTAGCGAAGTGATGTACGTTCCTCGCAAGCAGCCAAGATGTTTGTCACTGGCATTCGATATCCCTTGCTAACCCCTCCGGGCAACACGCTCGGGGTCGTCGGGCTTCCCGCAAACAGCCGGAAACTCTGGAGCGGGCCGGACTTGGGTGGGGAAGTCGTGGTGGAACACCGTCCCTGCGGAATCTCCCTTTATCTCCGAAACTCCCTTGCCGTTCCCGTCTGGGAACCTGAGATGCCAGTGATGCGGTGACAGCCAAATCTTACAGAGTCCAATTGAGTTTTCTCCCTCATAGATGAATATTACTTTCGTTTGGTCTATCTAGAGTGGAAACGAATTTATGTTGGTGTGCTCATTGTTAATGCCCTCAAGCGATACTGCGATAGGGGTTTGCCGTTCGTTTCCTTGGCTGTGTTGCACAGATTGCGTAGCAAAACCGTACGATGCAGGTTTCCAAGCTACCTGTGCCAGCTGGACCCTGACCGGACTCGCCCAAACCCCGATGTGGCTGACACTGTCCGGGACGAATCGGGTGGGTTGGATTTCCAAATTTCCTCACATCATCAACCTGGAAGTACGACTCCCGGAGCAACTGGTGTGGAAAAATACGGCTGCCTCGTCTGTCGCCCGGTCCCGTCCCGCAGGGATGGATGATTGGGAACCGTTGAAAGTTATAACCCGAGATGCAATGCACCTTTAATGATCGCTACCACATAAAGTGGCCTTTTGCGCGTCTCACTTGGGCAAGCATCGCGATGCTCCATCAGGTTTGGTCTGTGAAACGAGAAACGCCGAAAAGTTGGGGAAGAAGCTTGTATTTCGGACAGATGAGAAGACCCGTCGTTGTGTGCCCGGCTCAGCATCGCGCTATCCCCTGCTGTTCACCTTCGCCCAACCGGCCGGCCGCGGAGATAATGGACCCACTGACGCTCGCGATCTTGGCGCAGAACCGGGTGCCGAGGGCATTGGGGCCTTGGGGGCCGCGAGAGGGCGCGGGCGTTTCCGTAGGTTTGGATGTGTGTGTGAGACAAGCCACAGCAGCTCGCTCTCCGATCAGGATCAACGCATGCAAGGAGTGGATGTTGCATAAGCAATGTGAAAACAGGTGTGCCTGGCGCGGACTGATTTCTTTCCCGCTGACAGCTGGACGTCGGCGTTTGAACCAGAGACGGAAAGAACCCACCACCGGACTGGACTGCCTTCCACGCCCTCTTAACTCCTCGGCAACTTCTGGTTAAATCTTGGGCCTGAACTTGCCATTTCCCCGCGAAATCAACATTAACCAATACCCGGAATTCTCTGTCCGATGGTTAGCCCAGAAGAGGCAAGTGTCGGTGATTAGCTTCCCCAACCCCCGCATTCCGACCGAGAATGCCGATCTGAGTACCAATATCCTTGAGGGCAGGTGCAGCCCACCGCAGCCTCAAAGTGGCACGAAACGCCGGGCCGCGGCATTGAAAGGGAGTGGATGCAAAGACCGGAAGGCGGAGCTGCTCCCACTTGGGGCGGCCGACGAGGTATCAGGGGCGAGCAGCAGAGCACTAACGAAGGCGATCACCCGAGAATTGTCGGGCGACCCGGCACACACCCTTACTTTTTCCCTCAGGTTGTTTGCGGTCTTCCGAGCCGAAGTGTAAACCAGGTACTCGACCCTCAAGGTGCGACTTTTGTCCCTTTAGGTTGCTGCCCGGGCTGTTCTCCCTCAACACCGAACCACGAAGAGCCTCCCGCACAAACACAGCACTGCTTCTCGCGCATCGCCCTTCCGGGGCTCCACCGGGACATCAAGTCCCGCTGAACCCGGACGCGGAATGGACATGGAAATGGCTACGGACGCTGCGCCGGCAGCGGCAGCCGCGGCGCCAGGCCCTCCAACATCTGCTGGGAGTCCCGGGAGCATCAAGCTCGCTGAACCGAGGCGGCGCAACCGGCCGGCGCTCTCGTGCATCCAGTGCAGGACGCGCAAGATTCGCTGTGATCGCAACGAGCCATGCGCCAGTTGCATGAAGTCGAAGATCGTCAACTGCACCTATGAGGAAGCGCGCCGTCCGAAACCGCGGCTGTGGAGGCTCTCTCCGGCCCCGGCCGGCGGCCACCCCGAACGCTCCCCAACGGCAACCGACGAACGGCCCGCCGGCTCGGCTTTCGCCTTCAGGGACATGGCGTTGCAGCCCGCTCCCCCGGCTTCGAATCCTTCTTCCGGTGCTGCGCCACCCGGCAGGACCCCTGAGCCCCTGTCAGCTGCGAGTCCGCGATCGCTGCCGCATACTCACCAACCCGACTCGACATTGGGGGCTGCGGGAGCATCTGGCAGCACAGCTGCCCTGGCAGAGCGAGTCCGGCAGCTGGAGCAACAGTTAGCCGATGCCCTGAGGCGCCCCGACTACGGCTCGCCGTCTTCGCGGTCAGGCCACACAACGTTATCCCAGGATCATGGAACCCAATATCGGCGGCTATCTGGGGCGAGCCCCTTGATGAATGGGGACAAACTTGTAAGTGGCCCTTCATGCGATTCCTCCAACCCCGTTTGGGTTTAGCCCGGAGCATCTTTCCCCGGAAGCCGTTTATGCTACTGAGGTGCTTCCGCCATGCCCGGTAAGAGCTCATGCCACAGACACTCGGACTGACTGTCCAACAGTTTCCTTTGATCGTCAACATCGCCCAACGCATCGAATCTGACAAGGTCGCTGCCCCGGACATCTACTTCCTCCTGCAGCAATGCAGGGATGTAGCCAAAAGCATTAGGTCCGCGAGGATTCCCACATTCGCCACTTTCCACCTCGGCAAAGCCATCCCTCCACAGGAGACTGCCCTGCGGCTTGTTGACGCATACTTCAGGACGTTTGAGAGCGTCTACAGGATTCTCCATCGACCTACCTTTTGGCAAGGATACCAGAAGTACTGGGAGAACCCTGACTATGCCGATTCAGCCTTTGTGGTGCAATTCCAACTCTGCATGGCCATCGGCACTTGCTTCCAAGACGACGCGGCGGCGCTCCGTCGTCTGGCTGCGCAGTGGATTTACGAAGCCCAAGTCTGGCTTGCCTTGCCGCCCGACCGGTCGCGGATCAACTTCGCTGGTCTGCAGGCCATGTGTCTGCTCCACTTGGCCAGAGAGACCTGTGGGATCGGGGGCGATCTCGCCTGGCTCAGCGCCGGGTACATATTGCGAACTGCCATGTATCTCGGTCTTCACCGCGACCCAGATAACACGCCGAACATGCCCGTCTTCGCTGCAGAAATGAGAAGGCGTCTGTGGGCCACCGTCCTAGAACTCATCCTACAATCGAGCCTGGATACCGGAGCTCCCCCTCTTTTGGCTCTATCCGACTTCGACACGCGTCCGCCGTCTAATTATGATGATGAACAGCTTGCCGAAAACGCTAAATTCCCATCAATACCTAGGCCCCCGAGCTGTTTCACTCAGACCACCGTTCAGATCGCCCTCCTTCGATCTTTCCCAGTACGGCTGGCCATAGCCCAGTACGTTAACCACTTTGCTTCACCGGTGACATGGGAGGAAACCATAAAATGGAACAACGAGTTGAGGACCGCATACGGGGCCCTCTCCTCTATTTTCCAGCCCTTCTACGACCCCGCCGGTATTCTTCCAAAACGCCTCTCGCTATTCCAACTCCGGCTGGCTGAGCACATGGTGCACCGTTTCTTCTTGGCGCTGAACCACCCCTGGCTGTGGGCAGCGCAGAATAACCCTACCTACTACTTTGCTCGTAAGGTGTGCGTCGAGTATTCTCTCAAGCTGTACCGAGCTATCGCCACCGGATCTCCCGCTGGCGATTCCGGGACGGCGAGCCAGTCTGACGACTTCACGAGACTTGCTACATGCGGATATGGCGCCTTCCGGTCTGTCCCGACTTTGGCTGTTCTAACAATCTGTCTCGAACTCTTGTGGCAAGTCCAGGAAGACCGTTCCTTCCGGCAGAGCATAAGCATCGACCATCAGCCTGATAGGACGGGACCCGGCAACGAAATAGATGTCAATAGCTCCGTCGGCATGGGTATCGCCAGTGGTGTTGTGCCGCTGCAAGAACTACTGGAGGCGGTCAAGTACTCCATAGGATGGGCCGAACGTCGCATCAGGTGCGGCGAGGCCAATGTCAAAGGCTATCTTCTCTTCTCCGCGCTACTATGCCAAGCGCAGGCGCTCCAGCGAGGTGCATCGGACGCAGAAGTGGAGCGTCAGGTTTGCAATTACCTGACGGAGGAGTTGAGCCACTGCTTGCTCCTTCTGAAGGATGCAGCCGGTCGTGAGACTTCCATGGCCTCGACCGGTGAAGCAACCAATGGCGGGAAGGCTCCTCTGATCGAGTCCAAAGGCTGGGGAGGCGCATGGGAATCGGATGACGCAGTAAGGAGCCCTGAACATGTCACTCCGCGTCTGAGATATTCCGCTGATTTTCAGAAGATGGAATCCTGCGGATTCAACTCCATCTTCAACATCTATGACGCGGACTTCTTTCTCGGTACCTAGGCTCCTCGGCCGATCCTTTATTATACTCTGTCAACACCAGAGATTTTTCCGACGAAGGGTACTCCTCGTGCGAGGTTGATATTCGGCCGATGCCTGACGGCAACAAGTGCCGAGATCAGTGCCACCTCGTTGGATCGCCCGTTAAGGGGAACGTCCTCAGCAATGATCATCACGTTCGTCGGCCAATAACCGCCAAATGCCATTCAAGGCAAGCGCATTGTCCCCGACTGTATTGCTTCCCGTTAACCCAGACGCTCCACTAGGCTCCGACTGTGACATGGAGCCCAAGCATCCTTGGTCTAGGAGGACCGGAGCGTCATGGAGAATGTGCCTGGGCACTCAAATCGCCGCAAATTGGAACAGTGGCAAGGGAAATTTGGAAGAATGCCGAGCTGTTGACCCGCGTATCTCGTACCAACTGTTCAGCACCGGGTTGAAGACGTACTCACATGCTGCTGTCGAGACGCATCGGCGTACCCTTACGCGACCTGTCATATTGGCTCCGGCACTGTCCAGTCATGCGTCATGTCGGACGCTTGAATCATAACAGTAGTCAAAAGCACGACAGAGCAGCACTGCTTTTTTCTGGTCGCCATGGACGCTACTATACCGCGGTTCATGTATGTACAGGTCAGCAAGGCAGCCATGCTCGTGATACCCACGGTCTCGTGACGGTGCCATGCACCGCGCGGTGCTATACTCTCCCACAAGCTAATCTAGTGGTCCGTACTCCCCTTTGTCGTCATCGGCAACACGGGTTGAGTGACGTGTGGGTGTCGGCATGGAGTATCCGGTAGACGGATCCGATATATCAAGGCGATGATAACCTCTTTTCGGGTGTCGAACTTGCCATTCAGCCCCAAGAGTAACTCGAAACTACTACCAATGCTTGAGCTCCCAGAGCACGGCACCAGGGGCCAAGATCCGTTGAACTTTCTGGTCCCTTCCGAGAGCTGAGCCGCCCTCGAGCGCTGCATAACATGTCCGTTGACAGGAAAGGAAGGTGTGAGCACGGCATCCGACCCAAACCTGGCGAGCCGGCACGCGGCCGGATTCACTCCACATCCCGAGAGGTGCAAAGTGTAAACCTGGAAGCGAACTACTAAGACGGATGAGCTGGAAATAGCTCGACTCTCAAGTTGATGTTGTGCCAGATAATCAAAATGACTTCGAGTCGTACCAAACGGTTAACCTGTGAGATGTCTGAGAGAAGTTGGCCTTGCAACCATCTTGCAGCACAGTGATTGCAGGGCTGGCTGCCCTCCATGTTCAGCATGTTGATATTTTTAGACTCCGCCCCACAGCTCGGCCGGTTCGAGGTCTCAGAAGCAATTCCAGTTCCCAAGCCTGGTTATCTCACAAGCGTCAGCCATGGCTGGAAGATTGCCGGTCCAGAACGGTCCTTGCAAGCCTCCTGCAATTTATCCGCCCAATCGTTGAGGTAAGTTTCTTTTACTTGCTGGTCTTGTTCCCTTGTCGATTATCGACGCCTTGCCTGGAGAGATACTCCTGACGGAGGCGCGATGGAACCACACGCCCGTGAGCAGCCTAACTAATGACTGCTCCCCTGGCAATTCTCCAGTACTGTATGTACATACATACATAAGGCAGGGTACGTTACAGTTCTCCAGGCCACGCATGCATGACAATGCAACGAACTGCTGAACCCAGGCCCGGATTTGTTCCCTGACCTGGTTTCCAAAAATTCTTTGCATGTCTCACCGCGGACTACTCGAGGCCAGGCTCCGAGAAAACGGGGAATACAGATCTTCGAGAAGCTTGTCTCCTTTCAGCCTCCGGACCCCAGCCTATCGTGCTCCGTCGATCCGCTGCTTCCAGTGCCGCCATCCAGGGGTTTGCTGCTGTGCGCCCAATCCCAATAAAGGTTGATACGCTCGACGTCACATTGCTATCCCAATATTGAGCCACCTGAGATGGGTCAGTTTAGACCACTGCAACATTCCGAGGGCTACTCTTGTCGCATTTGTCCGGCGGTGACGCCAGCACGACGCATCTCCTTCATCCCTTGCCTTGGTCTGCTGAGTCCGTGGCCGGAAAGCCCATGCCATGTCCTTGGTACACTTGGCAACGCGGATTGGCTCGCTCATATAAGGCGCTGGGCTGACTGCACTTTTCAGGACTGGCGCGGGTCTTGTGCATCTCCCGTAGCGTCACCGAGCTCAGTGGAGACCTCTGGTTTCCAGAGATCGAAGCAGCTGTGCCCAACTGTCCGCCATGGACCTGTTCAGGCTCCTCTTTCTTTCCGCAGTTCTGGCACCTGTCTCCTGCTCTCCGGTCGAGCTGCACGAACCACCAAAACATTGGACAGTTGAGGGCGAGTCGCCAATTGGCAATGAAGGGATTACAACACCCATAACAGCACCAACAGCCGGACCCGGCTTTCCGCTCACCTCGGCACCGTCGGCGGTTATTGGACGGCGTGAAGCCCTCAATCTCGACACTCCCGCTGGCACTGTTATTTTTCAACCGCTCCCGGCCAAAGGATGCACGACGACGGTGACCGAGACCTACGGCTTTCCATGCGAGTGGAACGGGACCACGACGGTGTACCCGACAACAACAATCCAATTCCGGCAGGTCAACTGCAACGGTTGCGATAGCATCTATGTGAGCAAAAGCTACTACTACTGCCCCAATCAGAAAATCAACGCAACCCGAACGATGGACATCCCGAGCACCTACTGGAGCACAATATGTCGACCGTCCACGGCTCTGGGGCTCCGGGATCAGCAGCAGCACATGGCCGCACCCACGGCGGTTCCCGAAGCTGGCGCTCGTCAAACTGCGGTGCCCGCCCCCAACCCTCCGCTAACCGCTCTCCCAACGCCGAACTCCTGATCTAGAGCCAAGGCGCCTGCGGCATCCGGCATGATATCCAACCAGCAGCATGCTTAACAGCGTTGTGGCTCAGCCCGACTGGTGAGGGGCCAAGACCTCCATGCTGTGCGGAAGCTATTCAACAACCACAATGCCGCTTAACTGCGGCAGTTGTCTCCTTGTTATCAGCACAGATCTGGCTGGGTAGGGCTGGTCGGGGGTGGGGGTCCAGTGGTCTATGACGATCATGACGCTTCCTATGGGCGCAGTGACACCGCACAGGCGTCGATGACGTGAAGGCTCTCCGCGGCCAGGAAGCAGCATGAATTTCCGTATATTGTATGGAGGTCGGGACAGGTTAGATGGTCAATACCCAAGTGAACCTCCGCAGGTCAGCTGGAGCAACTCACTCCTCTTCGGAAGAGCAAGCATCGGCCAAATCGCACGACAAATGGGACAGTTGTTTGCATCAACCGTGGATTCTTGTGGGCTTTTTTTTCAAGATTGTGTTTTCTAGCACTTGTTGCCGGCACTACGAAGTACAGGTAGGCAACTGACAAGCAACTGCCGGGCCAAGATATACTTGTGCGTGACATGCTCGATTCAGCTCGAAGCCGTCCACTTATGTGTACGTAGGTAGTGACGTCCATCAGACAATAGACAAACCGTTTCTTGATATGTGGATCCTTGATTCCTCCTTTTCCATGATACTAGCTATCAGGGATCCCCTTCCCTGTTCGGGGGAAAAAGCACTCTGGGCTCCACTCTTGCCGCTAACGAGGATTCTGGAAAGCCCAAACGACGGTTTTGGGGCCGCAAGCTTTAACTCAACTTCAACTGAGCATCGCAACAACGTATGACCCATCCCGGCGGCGCCAGAAATGATGGAGAAGGGTACCAATGGCGCGGATTTCTTCAGGCCGCCCCCGACCTCGCCGAGGGGTCGGCCGAAGAAGAAGGCTCGTCGAGAGGGTCCACCTCGACCGCGCGATGGTGGGCCGTTTTCACGTCCGCCGATATCACCAAGACCCGGGGTTGAGTGTTCCAGGGGCGAAAAGAAGCCGCGAGATTCCAAGCCCCTCCAGCTCGGCGGCTACGTGATTCAACAGGGCCCGTCAGCATCCCCCGAGTTCAAGATCCGAGGGAGATCCTTTCCGGCGCCCAAATCCGAGGCCGGATGTGACAGCGACCCGGAGGTGACCGCGTGGGTCAACCTCGACAGGGACTTCACCTCCGCCGTAAACAGCATCTACGATAACATCCAAGAAATCGAATCGGTTGGTCGTGAGAGCGGCTACCCAACCAACCATCCTGTCTTCCTGGCGGCCATCAGGATCAGATCGCAGTTGAACCAACTGCACAGCGTCTACCACGGCATTGGCGTGGAAGTGGAAGGGATGGCGCACGATCTGGACCAGTTCGCGGCTCGCGAGGAAGCGCTGAGAAGGGAGCTCGATGAGTCGAGGACCGCAAACTTCAAGCTTACCTGCGCCAAAGCGGACCTCACTTTGGAGGTCAATGACTTGAAGACTGCGGCGGGGCAAACGGAAGCACGGCTTCGTCGACTAAAGCGCGAGTCTGAAGAGCTTGAAGCCCGGTGTGAGAAGCTGCGAAACAGTAACCGCGAGCTTCAGCAGGAATGTGAGAAGATCACGGCGGAAAAGCTCGAGCTTAAGGGCTCTATCCGGGCCAAAGACGAGGGAATGCAAGTGGAGAAGGCCGAAAGCCGCAGACTGCAAAGCCTGGTTCAGGAAAAAGACGCAGAAGTCGAAGGATTGAAGTCAGCTAATTGCGCCCTGCAACGCTTGATTCTGGAACGGGACCAAGAGATCGAGAAGGAGAAAGCCGACAGAGAAAGACTGCACAATCTCATCCGCGAGAAGGAGGCACAGGTAGCCTCGTTGCCGACAGGACCGATTACGCCCCAGTCGCCGCTGGCGGCAACGTTGTCAGCTCCGCTTCCAACCGCGTCAATCATTCAAACGCCATCACAGCATATCCTCCGTACTCCACCAGTCTCTTCGGATCCCTATATCAAGCGGGAACCCCCCGATCCAACGTCATCGCCGTCCATCATGCCTCAGGAAAGTGTGTCGGTCGAGCACTTCCAGGATCCTGTGCAACGTGTCCATATTCTTAGTACGGGGGTAGCGAACCTCCTTGGCAGAATGTTTCACATCGATCGGGAGGTGACCTACAACGACGTCCTTATCGTTTTCCTATCCAGCCTCGGCGCAATCCCTGAAGCATTCTCCATCAATACCACCCAAGCAGCTGGGTTCTGGGAGCTCAAGGACCCTTGGACCCCCAACCCTATCGCACCCCCAGAACTGCCGCCGAGCCTCGAAGAGAGATTCGCCCTACTATGCCTCCTTTTCCCCTTTCCCGGAAATCAAACCCAGCTCCAAGACCACGAGGCAGCCTCTACATTCACGCTCCTCAACCATCTCCTCAACTCCCTGATAAAAGCGGACTACTCCGCCTGCTCGCGCGCAGGCCTGGCCTTCCTGCAGGCCATGTATGCCGTGCATCCGCTATCCACCACCCTCGCCGCCACCACCGCCGCCACCAGTCCCTCGTCGCCGCAGGAAACCCTCACCACCCGCACCGCCCTCCTAGCAATCATGCTCTGCGAGCTCTGCCGCGCACTGGAACACACCTACTGGCCCACGGGCCCGTGCCCCAAGCGCCGCTGGGACATAGGCAGCATCCTCGGCGCCGAAGCCCAGGACGCGGCGCAGAAGCTGCCTATCGGCTGGCTGGCGGCTGCGTTGCGGGATGCTGGTGCTGGGGACGGTATTGCTGCTACTAGTGTTACTAGTAGTAGTGGTAGTGTCAACAACAGCAACAGGGCGCAGATGGTCAAGGAGCGGCTGAAGGGGGGTGTCACGGGTGGGTGTGGCGATCGGTTCTGTTTTTTCTCTATGCCTCAGTCTACCGGTACCGGCGACAGCGGCTCTGGTCAGGCAAATCATCATCAGCAGCAGCAGCATCAGCATCATCATCGGCCGGATGTGAATGGCTCGGGTTCGGGTCTGGAAGGGGAGAGATGCGGAGACAATAAGGAAATGGGGCTGCTTCACTGCGGCGAAAGCAGCTGTGATTTTTTGGTGATGGATTTTGAGGAGCGGAGTCTCAGGCTGGTGGATTGTCGGCTGGCGTGGATGAGGCCGAACGAGGCGGAGCCGCGGAAGTTGGATCTGATTGTCTCGCGACCTGTGGCTGGCGAGGGCGGGGAGCAAGCAGGCGAGGAGCTGATGAGGGTCGAGGCGGCGCCGAGGGATGTGGCGGCTTTTTGGTTGAGGTATGCTCTGGAGGATGTTTAGATTCTCTCTGTGGTGGTGATGACGGCGATGACGATGAGAATGGGTGGGTGGAAGTCGTTTGTTTTACCATAGTAATTCCGGTATGCACTTAGGATAGTATTCCCAGCTGTATGTGAGCCAGCGGCTTTGAGTTGCTCATTGTGTGGACCTATTTGGCGGTCCGCATGAAATTGCCCAGTCGTTTTCCACCATTGCCTTGAAGTTTGAGGGCAAGCGCCGGTGTGGTTCCTTCCAGTTTGTTTTCCCTTTCCTTAGCCACCTTTCCCACTTTCCACACTGCAGAAATCTTCCAAACTCTTTATCAATCATCATCAGAGTTCATTACTATTGCTCTGGCCAATCTCCCTCCCGACGGCATAACCAACGGACCCCATAAGGTATGGCTGCTTACGGACCAGCCGAGGCCATGCTGGCCAGCCTGGCCATCGATAATGGCGCGAACGAGTGCTCGGCCGATGTCATCGACGACGACAACTACACGCCGCCGCGGGACGCCTTTCATACCAACCCGCAATTGTGCAAGGACATGATTGCCCGCTTGGCATCGCCCTTCCCGCTTGAAATCCGCTCATCGTCGATCTGCATGGGCTCCGGGCTCTTCGCCGGGGCCGAGATCGACGCCGGCCGCGAGATCTACTGTGTTCCTCTTCAATTGGCAGCTATTGATGCGGACGACACATCCTTCTGCCACTGGTGTTTTAAGGATCAAAAGGCCGGATTCGGTCGCCCGTCCGAAGACGGCGCGGTAAAGACCTGCACGGGTTGCAAAACCGCCAGGTTCTGCTCCAAAGTACTACTAGTGCCCATTCACTACGACCGACGATGAAACTGCCTGAAACCATGACTGACAACTTGCAGGATTGCCAGAAGCAGGCCTGGACATACTTCCACAAGGACGAATGCAAGGTCCTCCGGAAGGCGCCCAAGATGAGGACCCAGCACTTGCTCGCCCACCGCGTGTTTTTCTGGCTCCGGCGAGGGCAGAACGCACTGGGCAAGGTGAACCGGTATCTGGAGACGCATTTCAACGAGTTCTCCAAAAACGGGCCCCGTATTACCGAGATCATGGACATCGCTATGGCCATTCATGATGAAACTGGCCGGACGACGGAATTGTCCCTGGTCTGGAGGACCGTGCCCGCGGTATGTTCATTCCAATCTGGCAACACTTGCTCAAGGTACGGATGAAACTTACTCAGCTTCATAGATGCGCATGAACTGTGTCAGGCTGCGTCCGCCGACCAAGAAAGAGTCTGTCGGATATGCCTTCGACGCCGTCACGGCCACCATCAACCACTCCTGCGACCCCAACGCCTTCGTCTTCTTCGAGGGCCGTAAGCTGTGCATTCGCTCGCTGAAGAAGATTGCCGCAGGCGAGGAGATCACCATCTGCTACCTCGACCCCACCCTCGACGTTGCCGCCCGCAAGGCTCTCCTGAAGCACGAGTATTTCTTCGACTGCAACTGTACTCAATGCCACCCTCAGTGCTCTGAAATTTACAGAATCTAACTGATATTCAAACAGGCAATCGCTGCAATTCCGAGCACAAGGAGAAGCTCTCGTTGCTCAGGCCCAGCAAGGATATCGAACCCCTGCACCGAGCCCAGCAGGAAGTCCACGCCGTCCTGCGGTCCGCTACCCGCGCAGCCAAGCATCCCGGCATCTACCCCGCGTTTGATGACCTGCCGACAGTCGAGACCAAAATCCGCACCATCATTAACAATGTCTTCCCCAGCGCGCCTTGGCCGGAGCACCTCGAGCCGCTGCCGTCGGCCCGGCTCGTTCTCGCCAACCTCTACCTCGACCAGGGCAAGGCCATCCCGGCTCTGCGGAACGCCCTCAAGGGCAAGTTTCGCAGCACCCGCCGCGGTGGAGGGCCCGAGTGGATCAACGAGATGACCGACGTGATGACGGTGCTTGTCATTGCCGGAAGCCTGCCGCGCGATGCGGTTGCCTATGAGGATAAGACCTTCCCGTCGGTGGACGACATCAAGGCGGTCACGTACGGGTATCTGTATGAAGGCTGCCGCCAGGCGGGCAAGGTGTTTGGTGGAGAGGCCGCGTATACCAAGGGGCTGTGCAGCATGCTCACCGAGATGCTGCGGACGAACCCTGGTGTGAGGGTGGGGACCAAGCAGTTTAGGCACGAGTTTGAGAAGGCGCAGGGGACGGTTATGGCGTGGGCTGGGATGAAGCCGGAGGACGGAATGGTCTTGTCTTGAGGGGGATTTATGGGCGTGGTCTACGGCGTTCACGTTGAAGGCATCGCACGTGGAAAGCATCGGGGTGAAAAGGCATAGCAAAGACGAAAAGGTCACATTCTGATTTCACACATCTAGTGCTCGCTACTAGTACTTTTGTGAATGGTCCACTCTTGCGTCACTCCTCGTCTTCGGTTTCCGATCCGCAGGGCGGAGTGAGCACCCCGCCACTTGAGTCTGATGAGTCTGATACCGTCTCCTGGCCCGGGCAGTTGAAATGAGGGGGGCTGGATCAGAAACGTCAGTTCCAGCCTTTTTATCCAGGTAGGGAAGAAGGGCTCTGGAGGAAGGGGGGTTGCTTACCTTCCTCCGGCTCCCGCCTCTTGCACAATCTTACGGCGTTTGGCCTCATCAACCGCCTCCGGACATTCAGCATCATCGACCTTCACTTTCCGGGGCGTCTCCCTTAGCACAGACCCCTCCCTCTCCGCGGCGACAAGCAATTCCCACAGCAGATCCAGCGAGTTACCCGATTCGACCTTCTCCGGCCGGAACTTCAGGTACCGCGCCGCCAGCTCCGCCGTCGTCGGCGTCAGCAGCATATTCCAGATCTCCTCCAGCGGCTTCACCAACCCCACCCCTTCCTCCCGCAGCCTAGCCCTCACCCATCTCCCTGATAGCCCCTCGCGCCAGGTAACACCCAGATCCGCCTCTCCCTTTGCAATCTTCACATCCTCTCCCTCGCCACCAACACTGACAGAGCGACCGGAGCAAGCCACGAAAGGAGTCTCGCTCCACGCCGTCACCCTTCCCGGTACCGCATCGATAAGCAGCCTCTGTCTCAGCTCATCCCCATCTCCATACCCATCCCCATCACTGTGAGAAGAAGACAACAACCACCCCAAATTCCCCAACAAAAACACCCTCAACGAAAACACAAATACCAGCCCAGCAAAGTCCAGCATCTCCCCCATCACCTGCTGCCCCCGGCCCGGATCCTTCCGCCAGAAGACGCTGAACTCGATCTCCGCGGCCTCAGTAAGATATGCCACGGTGGCATGCATCGCTGTGGCGCGGGGTTTGACGGCCGTGGCGAGCCAGCGCTGGTTGGCTAGCTTGCGAGGGGGGACAGGCCTCGGAGAGGAATGGGGTTTGGGTCGGCCGAGGGGCAGGTGCTGTGCTGCTAGGGCGCAGAAGAGCGGGTTAGAAGACGAGGGTACTGTGACGATGCTGTTGCCGGTTTGCTTGGCGGGGTCGGGGTGGAAGGCGCGGGCGCCCCAGCGGAGGAGGACGTCGATTGCGGAGGTGTGCAGGGCGCTTGCGGCGGCGGAGAGCGCTGTCACGGTGCAGGGGTTGTTGTTGTTGTCGGTTGGGTCCGAGATGGTAGACGAGAGGGTGCCCCTCGGAACGAGATCGATCAGCGCTTCCAGCACGGTGGGCTGCGTGTATCGGTTTCCGGCCTGCGCGATCAGCACTGGGAGGTAATCTGTGTTGGGGGGCATGCGGTGCGAGAGCCAGTGGATGGCGGCCGGGGAGCGGGCTTGTTTGAGGAGGGTTGTGTAGAGGGCAGTCGGGGACGGGTAGGAGGGGGATTCCTCCTCCTTGTCGCGGTCGTGGAGGTACAGGAGGCACTCGAGTCTGCCGGAACGGAGACCTACGGACTTGGCCTTTTCGTGCACCCACATCGGGTCGTAGGTGAATGGTGTTGATGGGCTGTCGACCCATGTCCGCAAGAAGTCGAGGCAGCTGGCGGATCCCCGCTCGATGCACATCCCCATCAGCAGGTGGACGCCGCGTCGGCCGTTGGCGTGCAGGAGACGGCCGTTTGGAGAGGTAGTGTCTTTGTCGAACTCGCCCAACTCCAGAGCTTCTTTCAGGCCCTCGGGGTCGTCAAGCTCGATGACGGACCAGACGGGGCTCCGACGGTTGGCTTGGAAGGGGAGCCTCTTGATCTTGTCGCGCCGGCATTCTTGGTAGACCAGTCGGAACATTGCCTTGCTAGTCAGTGCGAGTTCCAGTAAGTCGTTCCCGGTCAAAGTGCGCGACTCTACCAAGGCACGGATGACCTTGGGTTGCTCGAGGCGCTGCTGGCAGATAGGACGTTGGGCTGCCATTTTGCTGATTGTTAGTAGGTACTAGTACTTGCAAGCGTCCGGTTCGGGTTATGCTACGAGATGGGCGTTGAACGAAATCAACAGACTCGGAGGACAAGATCAGCCTTAAAATATGGATAGACCGGAGAGTTTAGACGCTCGGTAGCCTAAGCCACAAAGCAGTCTCAGCATCGAACAAGTCAGGTTCTGGCACTGAAGCACCACTGTTATGGTCTTGGGCGCCGTTGTGTAGTTTTGTCTGTCACAAATCCCACAGCACAATTGCTTTGTAAAGTGTAAATACTTGGAACACCGGCCCTGCGGCTCGCTTTGTTTTGCCATAGTCCCTGGTACGCTTTGTTTGAACACACACCCCATGATGCTCAACAACCGCTGCCTACCCAATCTAGCCTTCTGCCACGCTGATGAGATAGCGGACGGGCCATAAGTTGAAGGGGGCCGTCAATAGGCGTGAAACACGAAACCATAAAGCAAAGAAACATGATACATCACAAATCATATTTTACCCCCACTTCAACGCGCTTACCCTCCTTGGATCAGCGCAGGCCCCAGCCAAGTCGGCTGCATCGGGATGACAGCCGGGCCAGCCACAACCGAGTAGTTGGTGGGCGCACCGGGCTCGTCCGCAATCATGGCGATGGCGGCGCCCTTCGCCTCAAAGTCCGACGGGATCGTGACAGAGATTGGGCGCTGCGGGAAGTCCCTGGTATCGATGGGCACGCTGACATTGAGCACGCCGTGGAAGAACACGGCGTAGTATTGAGTGTCCTTGTCAAACACGGGCTGGCTGTCGGGCTCGGGGAAGTGCAGCGTGATGGTGGACCCTGGAGCCAAGCTCTGTGTGTCGGGGGTTGCTGACAGGATCGGCAGAAGCTGGCGCGGGTGAGGGTATTCCGGGTTTTCTGGTGGGCAGCTCCCCGGGACGACGAGATTGTGTGTGCTGTAGAGAATCTGGTTCGCGTAGGGGAAGGTCGTGTCCGCCGGGCCGGCAAACGGCTCGGATTTCCAGAGCTCCATCAAGGCCCACAGGTGGTGCCGGGTCTCGGTCTGGGAAATGGCAGCCATGGCACCCTTCGCGAAGTCGCTCTTGGGCAGCTGGGCCAGACCCGTGAGAAATGCCATGCTGGCGAGCTCAATGACCGTCAAGAAGGAGAGGTACGAGATCGGCTCCTGCAGGGGAAAGATGTATTTGCAGGGGCCGGGCTTGATGGAGGTCGGCGAGATCTGGCTCTGGAAAATGCGGAGATGGCCGGCCTCGTTGTTGCGGATCTCCATCAGGCGACGGCGCGTTGTGTTAGGCATACCGACATTGATGAAGTCCTGATCGGTGAAGCGCTCAATGCCTTGCTGGTAGAATTCGAAGATGATCCACTCAGCAGACAACAAGTTCTGCCAGATGTAGTCGTCTTCACCGGGAGGACCATGCTCCGTCGGGAAAACGGGGTCCGTGGTGTTGCCGGGGAAGGGCCTCTCGATGCCCCAGTAGCTGCTGTAAAGATCCGAGGCACCTGGAACGGGGCCGTATGTCGGATTGGCCAGCTTTTGCGCCTCACCGGAGTACTGGGGAGGGACTGTGCATCGTGCACAATGTGGGACAGCGGCAGCCTCAGCCCTAAACAGCATCGAGGCCGCCGAAGCAAAATCGAACCAGTACATCATGAATAGACGGGGTGGTGGAGTGAGGTGTAAGAAGAAGTAACTCGGCCGAGAAAATTGCTATGATCGTCTAGAAGAACAGACTGCGGGGTCAGCTGAGTGCAGCCGTGTAAATGATCAATGGGCGTTGACAGTTGGAGATGTAGGACGCATGAGGCAAGGGACTCGAGCACCTCAAGATGAATGTCTTCGCACTGGCAGTTTGACATGGAGCAGGAGAAGTAATCCGGAAGCAGCGAGCGAGTACCTATAAGGCGGCAACTGATCGATCGGGAAGTGGCGTAGATGACGGTCGTTTGAGCTGGTCCCTCCCTGACTGGCCCGAGCCGCTCTGGTCCGACTGTCCGGTTTGGATGGTTGCAAGGGGCATGGCTTCTCTCGTTGCTGTCTGCGGGGTGCGTTGCCGCGTTTTCTCCAAGGGGAAGGACCAGCGGCGGCATGTTGTGGGAGACCTAGCCCATGCATGCTGAAAAGATGGGGAGCACCTGCCACTGCTAGCATTAGTAGTACTGAACATCACGGCCTGATTTGCGGGCTCGCGTCATTGGGCAACTGTCGTTCGCGCTCTCCCGCAGATGAACAGCGAAAGCGTTCCGGTGGGCTGTGCATTGTCCTGGCATGGAACTGCTACCTTACAGACAAGGATTTAGCTACCACTCGACTACGCTGGCCCACGACACCGGCCGATGCGGAGAATAGAAACCGGCTGTGCTCGTTTCTTTGCCATTCGAGGACAAAAGGGCCAGATCAGGTATCTCTTTATCTCTTCCGCGAAGCGAGCCTGAGTTAGGGGCCACCGAGACTGACAGAGATATCGGCAGACTCGCTTCGTTGCTGTTCCGTTTTCCGAGTATCCACCTAGCCAGCGATACACGACCTCTATCCTCCAAGACAATGGGGTTCTTCACGGCATTGCTATGCGCAGTTTGCGTTCGCCTGCTCGTCAACTACTACCGGCGAACCAGATTGGAGGAGAAGCAACGCAAGGAGCAAGAGGCGGCCAGTCGAGGTTGCAGCCCGGCTCCGGTCATGCCCAGAAAGGGCTTCTTCGGGTTTGGCCGAATGATCGAGGGCCTCCGGGCCACCCGCACTGATAGGGGGCCCCAGTACGTCATCGAGGCGCTCGACGGGGAGATGGGGAAGGACGTGCACACTGCGGTCGTTCCCATGTTTGACTACGACCTCATTGTCTCCCGTGACCCTGTCAATGTGCAGGCCGTCCTCGCCACCGAGTCGGCTGACTGGGACATCAGCGAGCACCGAGCTGCCAGTTGGTTGCCTTTCGTCGGCCTCGGCATCTTCACCTCGCGCGGCGAGCATTGGAAGCATTCACGCGCCCTCATCAGGCCGCAGTTTGCTCTGGGCCAGATCAACGACCTCGACCTCTTCGAGCGCCATGTCCAGCACCTCTTCGCGGCCATCGACAGGCACCAGGGTGACGAGACGGAAAAGGGATGGACCCGGGCGTTCGACCTGCAGCCGCTGTTCTACAACCTCGCCCTGGACGTCATGACCGAGATGCTCTATGGCTATTCGGTGCATTCACAGAACCCCTCCGAACGCATCGAGCTCCCCGTGCTGCCCGGGTACGAGAGCCCGGATCGCGAAAACATCGGAAAGCACATGGATGCCGGGAAAGCCTGGGTCGAGACGCGCGGTGCGTTGTGGAAGTACCGCTGGCTTCTGCCGTCCAAGGAGTTCAAGAAGCACTGCGCCGCGGTGCACAAATATGCCGAGTGGTTCGTGCAACTCCGACTCCAGCGTGACGCCGAAAGGTATCTGGATGGTCTACAACAACACACCGGCGCGGCCAACAAGGATCGCTACGTCCTGCTGCACGAACTCGCCAAGACGACACAGGACCCCGTGGAGCTGCGCAGCCAGACACTCAATGTTCTGATCGCTGGCCGCGACACCACTTCGGCGCTCCTCGGCTGGGTATTCTACCTGCTGTGCCGCCACCAGAGAGTGTGGGACAAGCTGCGGCGGGAGGTGCTGGACCATTTCGGACACTACGTCCCGGGCCAGGCCAGCGGCTTCGGATTCAGGCAGGTGCGCGATTCGCTGCCGTACCTGCACGCCGTCATCAACGAGACACTCCGCGTGGCGCCCGTCGTGCCCCTGAACGACCGGGTTGCGCTTCGCGACACGGTGCTGCCGCGTGGTGGTGGTCCCAACCGTGACCAACCGGTCTTCGTGCCCAAGGGGACGCAGATTCTGATCCCGACATATGCTCTGGCGCAGCGACCGGATATCTGGGGTCCGGACGTCGACGAGTTCAGGCCGGAGCGATGGATAGAGAACGGTGGTCGCAAGCATGGCTTTGAGTACATTCCCTTCGGAGGAGGAGTCCGGCAGTGCTTGGGTCGTAAGTGGATCAGCCCTTGTTTGAGTACCCGAGTGTGCTATTTACTGACCGGATCACAGAGCAGTTCGCCCGTATCAAGTCGGCTTATGTGATCATCAGAATGATGCAGCGATACGACCAGGTTGCGAACGCCGAGACGCCGCCGGATGCGCGCATGAGATTCCACCATACGATCGAGAACAGAAGCGGCAGCGGGGTGCAGGTGCGGCTACACAAGACGGATGGGGAAGCCTACGAAAGCGCAATGTAGAAAGGTTATCTTCCCTGCTCATATCAACCCAAACTGCAGGAGCTCAGGGTTTGGCGTCAGCGGGACTGTGGGTTCTGCGGAGCCATCCATGATGAAGCCGAAGAGGTTGACAAGCTGACAACCCCCCATTTCCAGTATCTTTACCTGGTGATGGTCCACCTGTCTATTATGTTACAAGTCATTTTCCTACATACAACCTGGTATGCCTAGATCTGACCTCCTTCTGGAGCAGGTCAGGGATGACAATGCGTTATAATGGAGGAACTCTTACAAGTAGCTCCACAGCTTTTCTCACGTCATCCGATTCCGGACCCCGCAGCGGAGCAGCGTCACATTGTCGCTGTCACGGATAGGGCGTGGGGATACGGGCACAGGGTAGCGTCGGCCTTATGGCCCAACGGTCTTAGCAGTTGAAGACAATATCTTCTTCACATATCAACTGAGCCGCCTCTCTGTGTGAGCCCGGGTTTAAACACATCGATTATTGCTCGGGCAACTATGCGGGTCAACCCAGGCACAAACAAGACCCTCAAGGGCCACAAGCTCTTGATCGTCGCCCCGTGGAAGGAACCGGCCGGCTGCCTCGCAAAGCTAGCCGCCGAGTTCCCGGACCTGCAGGTCATCTACCACGTGCAAGAATGGAGCGCCACTTCCACTCCTCTGCCCGAGGCGGAGCTGCCGAAAGAAACGTGGAAGGACGTGACGATCCTCTTGACCTTCAGTAACCTGCCCGCACCGGAAGACGCGCCGAAGCTGGAATATGTGCAGCTGATGAGTGCCGGCGCGAACCATGTGTTTGACACACCCCTGTTCAAGGATACCGAGGTTACTTTTTGTACTGCCAACGGGGTGCACGGGTGAGCTGCGTTACTGTTGAACACGATGCCAACGATCGAGTGGGAGAGAGGACTGACCAGAGTTTGATCCATCTTGACTCGGCTGAAGACCTCAGATATCCGAGTGGGTAATCACGACCTACCTAGCGTTTGAGCACCACGGCATGTTCCATTCTCACCCCTCCAGCTGACCTTTGGGATCGCATGGCACTAACACCAAGCCGTGAGGCAGTCCCGGAGTATCTCGAACTACAAAAGAAGGCCCACTGGAACAGGAGCGACATGATGTCGATCGAGGATGCCGTCAGTAAGACCGTGTAAGTCCTCTCTCCCACCCCCTTTTTTTTTTTCTTCTCCTCCTCCTCCTCCCCACCTCCTGACATCTCGAGTGAAACAGCGGCATCCTAGGCTACGGCAGCATCGGCCGACAAACCGCGCGCGTCGCGGCCGCAATGGGCATGACAGTCCACGCCTACACGCTGCACCCGCGCCCGACCCCAGACTCGCGCCGCGACCACGGCTGGAGGCCGCCGGGACTGGGCGACCCGGACGGCAGCCTCCCGGCAAAATGGTTCTCGGGCGCGTCCACCGCCGACCTGCACGCCTTCCTCGCCTCCGGCCTGGACTTGCTCGTCATCGCCACCCCGCTGACCGAGCGGACGCAACACTTGCTCACAAAAGCCGAGTTTGAGCTGCTGGGATCGTGTGGCAAGGGCAGGACGTTTGTGTCCAACATTGCCCGGGGGCCCGTTATTAACACGGAGGACCTGAGGGATGCGCTTGAGCGAGGGCTAATCAGGGGCGCTGCGTTGGATGTGACCGACCCCGAGCCGCTGCCGGATGGACACCCGCTGTGGGGGGCCAGGAATGTCATTATCACGCCCCACGTGTCGGGGGCGTCGACGAGGTATGTTGAGAGGGTTCTGGCCATTTTGGAGTGTAATTTGAGCAGGTTGGCGGAGGGGGTGGAGCTGGTGAATCGTGTGGATCGGAAGAGGGGGTATTGAGACTCGGACGATTACTATTATAGACGAGTGGTGCATTCGGGGATGATGTAGGAGAGATAGAAGGCAATGAATGGTTGGGTAGATGGTGTAGAACGGGGAAATGCTAGCAAAGGATTGGGCTCGAGATTGCTCGGTGACACACGCCGGGAAAGAGTACTCCAGTGCTGCTCAGAGTGATGTTAGGGTGTGGTGTGTGGTACTTCTCATTTCGGTCAAAGTAAAGACCTGAGTCCGAATCTCCCGTCGGAATCAGCCGAAGGCTTGCTCGAATCAATGCCCTCCCAATCGCTCTTTCTTCACCGCTCATTGCCTGCAAGGAGGGTCGAATCATCAGCAAAACAATGGACGAGGCATACCACAAGAAGCAAAGGGTGTTTACCAAGTTCTGCTAATGAAGCACATTATGAACAACCGAATCAGCGCATGTGAACATCAAGCCTGCAAAGGCTTGGGGTACCAAGACATGA
Source organism: Achaetomium macrosporum (assembly GCA_033296875.1). Classification (NCBI taxonomy): domain Eukaryota; kingdom Fungi; phylum Ascomycota; class Sordariomycetes; order Sordariales; family Chaetomiaceae; genus Achaetomium; species Achaetomium macrosporum. The sequence goes on from MU860084.1 coordinate 57,298, forward strand.
ACAAAGCGGTCACCCGACCGACTCTAGGATGCCGGTGCTCTTTGTCCAGGTGCGAATCTTCGCACTGCCTAGGGTTGGATTCGCGGGACGGTCCGCTGAACAATGGATTGTTTATATGAACCAAGACCCGGAAAACGGGGCCCAGCATTCCAGCGCTTTCCCACCTCCGCATTCCAACCCCTTGTCAGGCGAACCGGTACGATATAAGGGCCGAAATGAAGAGAGACAAGCGTCACAGGAGACTAGGTTCGACCATTAGTGGCGGTACTGGTATGAGATGAAGAATGCGTGCTAGCTGTACATCTGGACAGGAGGCCGGGATACCTAGGTGTACATATATTATGTATATAATAAACCAGCAGTAATATTAGTATGCTCGCTGCCCCAGTCCTAAGTCTTAAGAGCCGCTCAGCCTTCTCCAGAGATCAGTGCAGCCTTGCAGCACGCCCTCCCTGCCTACTCGTCTCTGTCACATTCGTCCGTCACATGAACGTTTTGGGTCTGCTTTTGTTGGAAGACCTGTTGCCAGCCCCCTTCCCGTTCTCCGCACCGTGCCTCCTTATTGGCCGCCTACTGCAGTCCTCCCGACGGGGTGGTGTCTCCCCATGGCTGTGGCTCAAGCAGCCTCCCCAGATGCACCTCCCCGGCCCGTCAAGAGGGCACGGCGCCCCCAGGTGATCTGCTAACCTGGAAGGCCGCCTCGGGCTGCCATGCCGTCGTCGGCTGCCTGCTCTACAAGGCCGGCCGGGGTTCGGAGCCCTAATTCGCTCATGGCATGTTGAAAACGATGACTAGAGTTGAAAAATCCGTTGCCCATCCGGAATTCCTCTTCCACCTTCCACTGCGGCTACTGGGTTCTCTTCACCAAGAAATTCAGTGATCATCTTTCCGAAGCCACAGCAATTCCTCTCAGCTATTTTCCGGTCTCGACGCCAGGACGTGCTTCCAGTATCTTCTCAGCAAAGCGACTTGAATAAATCTTCTCTTCTCCCCATCGACAGCCTCGACTCTGCCCGCTACCGTTGCGCTTGCTTCGATCGACAGCGAGCACGCATCTATCTCCTTCCGGTCGCCAGCACTGCTCCGTTCTCATAAAACATACTCCCGGCGGACCGACCCCTCTTCGTCTGCCGCAGTAGCTAGGCACGCAGAGCACGGGATTCCCTTCCATACTTTCCTTCCAGTCCACTGACTCGCCAACCTACCCATTGCGCCTGTTCGATCGACAGCGAGGACGTCTTATTCTCCACTCCTCTCGGCAACCACTTCCTCTCCGCTCTCATACCACTCGCTCCCGCCGGAGTCGACCCGTCTTCGTCTGCTGCAGCAGCTAGGCCCTCAGAGCAAGAGATTCTCTTCATATCTTCCTCTCGGGCCGCTGAACTCCACAATCTCCCTTCCACCATTGTCCCGGCCGGAGCCGATCTCTCTTCGTATCAAGCAGTCAAAGAAAGAAATCCCCTCTGTACCCTGCTCTCAAACCGCCAGACCCGACATATTATCCCTTTCGCCTTTCGCACCGTCACAATGGACAGCCTACCGAACGAGGTCAAGCTCACGATCCTCTGGCTGCTGGACGACGAAAGAGACAGAGACGCCTTGGTCGCGGCTTACCCATCCTGGAAGGACGCGGTTGAGTACGACGACAGCTTCCGGACGGTGAAGGTTGACCCTGCGGGAGTGCATAGAATGCCTCTGAAGGACTTCCTAGAACGGTTCAAGGACAGCAGCATACGACAGCGGCAATTGCTTCGGGATGTCAAGGTGGGATTCCACCTTGACAAGAATACATATGTCTGCTCGCTCGATTTACATCGGTCCTTTGTCGATCGCTGGATCCTCACCAAGGCGGTCCAGGAGGTTTTCGACACACTGCGGCAGCTCGAAGACAGGGTACGCAGCGAGAACAATATCACTCTGGTCCCGATCCGGCTGTCGTTCACGACATGCACAGAGAGTATCCCCCCTTGCGACATCACCAACTGTTCCTTCCTCCGAATGGAGATGGAGGTCAAGAACGCCCTACCGCTGACCCACAATCCCCTCACTCTATTCCTCGAGAAGCAGCACGCGCCTGAAGTGCCTTACGCCGCACGGGAACCCAGCTTTCCCTGGCTACGGGGGGTCCACGACTTCGTGTTCAGAAACCAGGGGTTGCTTCGCTACCTCGGCCCCCTGGACGTTATGGTGATTGCACGGCAGATGCGCAGCTTGCGGCGGCTCCGGCTCGAGTTCGACGAAGACGAGCTGTGGTCCACCAAGTCGAAGGATGGATGGAGGAGCAGTAAGTTGATCCCCCTGTTGTACAAGCAAAATCTAGGACAACCATCGGACTAACTAACTCCCTTTCCCCACCGACAGGCATTTGCTACGCCGTGGCGTCCAACTTGTACGAGACCTTCCCCATCGAGGAAGTGCACATCCACATCGGCCACCACTCGCTGCGCGACGACATCGACCTGGCAGCGCTACGCCCCAAAGTGCGTTGGCTGTCAACTGACACGGCAGGCATGACAAACTGCCTGTCCCGCTTCCGCTTCCTCGCCGTCCTGAACCTGTCCGGGCAATTTGCATCTCGGCTTCCCTCTTCAACTCCCTCCCCCGCCAGTACCACGGTCGACCCCCTTTCCCCGCCCTACGCACGTTCCGCCTCCACTTCGGTCCGGACACCACGGACGCGAAGTGGTTCTTTGTCGAAGAGCCGTCCGAGCGTCCCCTCCCCCCGCCGCTGCGCCGCCGCACGCTGCCCAACAACAGGACAATCAACCCGCTGCTCCGAGGCGCGGCAAAGGCCGTGAAGGCAATGGAGAAGATCGAGACTTTCTCGATGTGCTTGGCGGATAAGTTTTATTTCGAGGTCGTCAAGCGGGTGTTTGAGGTGCATTTTGTCAAGGCCGGTGGCAAGAAGCCGGAAGATGATACTGGGTCTGGTGGCCGCCCGACGCTGACCTTCAAGCTTGGCGAGAAGGTCGATACTTGGTGGCCGGCTGATAATGTCCTGGCGGCGTGGAGGTCTGCTGCTGGTGGGAATGAGGCCGGGCTGGAGATTTTGTTTGTGGAGTGATTAGGGGGCGTGGGAGACGCTCCGGAGGGATGAAGGGGGACCGGTGAGCCAGCCGTGGCAAATTCGAAATCGGCATCACCGAGACCAGCAACCTTTCTTCTTTATTTGTTGTTTTATGTCTCCTCTTTTTCGTTTCTTGTTTTCTTCTTTCCGGTTACGGAGTCAAGTGGACGGAGGAACCGCGAATGGTCCTCATGGACGTGTGTCTCGACTCTCGACATCTTCATCGACGGCGGCAAGGCGAGCGGTAACGCTCATAAGGATCAGATCATGGCGGCGCTAGAGGCAAATGGCTCGCGTTCACCTGGGAATACCCAAGATTTATTTCTTTTT
>MU860084.1:60704-96065 GCA_033296875.1 Achaetomium macrosporum
GGGGAGTACCCTAAGCATTTCCGGGATTCGGAACGACACTTTCCGCAGGCTAGTTGAGAAACTGCAAGCTGAAATCAGGAATGTCTGGTACGGTTTACACTGCCGGCTTCTCCATTTGCGCCAACGGTTCACTTGCCTTTGGTCCATCTGGGGCCGCCCATGAGTGGAAGGCTTCAGACCGGGGGACGATGTGGCCACCCATGAGTTGAGGGCTTCATACCAAGGGGACGATGCGACCGCCGAGTTGAAGTCTTCAGACGGGGGAACGATGTGACCGTCTATGAGTTGAAGACTTCAGACCAGGGGGACGATCTGGCTGATCTCGAGCACGAGCCGGTCAGGTACCTTCTGGAACTTGTACGACCGCTGGTTCGCCGAGCAGTGTGACCCGGTTTGACGGAATTGTCCATCATGTTCGGTTATTGTTCGCAAGAACATGTCAGATTATGTTCGAAAGAACATGTTTGCGTACTGTTCGAAAGGACATGTCTGATTATTGTTCGCAAGAACATGTTGGATTATTGTTCGAAAGAGAAAGGAACCAGGGAACGGGTTTAAAGAGGCAAGGCGACGGCAGCAGCGCCTAGACACCGTCACAGCGGGATGCAAGAGCAAGGGATGGCCGATTCGGTGCCCGGTGTGCCGCGAAGATGTTCGGTTTTTCATGGCTACGCTTGCCATGTCTGGCAAAAGCTGTTCGAGCTCCGGTGAATGGGACGGCCGCCGCAGATTATGAATAGGTGAACGACGCCCTGCGGGGCATCTGGCACGAAAACGGTGGCAGTAGCCATGGATGGGCCAGACTTGTCCATGACAATGGATGAGGCGGGGATACCCGGCCTGTTCAGCCCGTGCCCGGAGCACAGCATCCCAAAGACCTTGGTTGATCCGTGCGGGGACCACGGCTGTCCTCCATCATTCTCACGCCTTTCTCCCTTGGCTATCTCCCCTTGGGCGCAAGACCGGGCAGTCTCGTCATTCAGAACATCTTCGAGAACTGGCTGGAGGAGGACAAGGTAAGAGCCCGCTTTGCTGTTGAAGATTCGCACGGCCGCTAACAGTTGACCCCCTAGCGCCTAGGCACGAAGTTTTAGATTCGTTCTAAAATTTAAATTAAAACAGAAGATGAAGTTCTTGTGAGCAGCATCCCTTTATGCAGCGGCAAATGGAGGTTGGGAACCCACCCTCCAGCTCTCTTCCGGTCACCCCGCCTGTTGGGGGGTTCTCCCGCGCGAAGTTCTGGCCGGCACTGACATTGTGGCACACAGCCAGTTTGGCAACTAGTGCATTCAGCATATTTGCGAACACGGGGCTCCTCCCGACCGTAGTCGGGCCTTTGTCCACGTGGGGTCGATATGCTGTTGAGTACTGTAGAGTATAGACCGGTTCGCCTCGAAGGTTTCGAGACAGAAGACGGCGGCAACGAAGAGAACAACAACCAGGCTATCTTCCACCGACCCGTGTTTGATGGACAAGCTCCGGGCGAAGCTCTTGGAACAACACGCCATCCTGCAACGCCAGATGGAGGTTGGGAACCCCTCCTCAAGCTCTTTTCCCATTACCCCAGGTATTGAAGGGTTCTCCGCGCCAGCCGTGCCTCATGTCAGGTCGGCGACTGCCGCGCCTAACGAGAGCCAGGCCACCAACGAAGAGATGTTGCGGCTCAAGCTTGAGCAGCTGAGCTTGCTCAGGCTCGGGACACGATTTCGGGCCTGGAGCCACAGAAGCGGATTGTCGGCCAAGAGACTGGCCGTACGACTCCGTCGCCCGCTGCCGAGTGTCGTAGGGAGACCTTACGCTGCAGACGCAGACGGTCAGCGGTAGCCAAGATCGTGTATGATCAATTGTACATGTTTACCCATGTCTGAAGATCGGCGGGCCGGAGTTCTGGTTGTTGGAAGACCAACAGCCACGATTCCACGGTGATCACACAGATGAGAGCTCACGACAGTGGGTTTGGGGTGCTCTGGAGCACCAAGAAGTCATTGATCGAAGATTGTCCTCTTCCATCTCCAGAGGTGGGCATCGCTCTGATCCTGATAAAAGTCTCGTTGCCCAGCTCCTGGTTACCCCTCAACAATAGGGCACCGGCAACCCAGCTTCCGAGTTTCATGTTCCATGACTTCCAACAACCGAGAGTTTCAGGGTGCCCCGAATTTCCAACACTGGTCTCCTGCGACTGGAAATACATTATGTGGACAAAATTGTCTGCAACAATGACTGAAAGAACATTGTCGACGAGAATGACCAGCAAGAATCCTTTCATGAAGATACGACTGCAAGTACATCGTGGAAAAGATCGTTTGCAACAACGACCAGCAAGCGTCCATTTTCATGGGGGTGTGGAAGTAGATTGTTGACTAAATTGTGTACAACAATGGCCAGCAAGCTTCCGTCTTCCTGAAGATGTAGGAAGTACATTGTTGGCAAAACTGTTTGCAACAATGATCAGCAAAGCTTCCACCTTCATGGAGATATGGGAGAACGTGCACACGCAGATACCCAACAAGCCATGCATCGGTGATTAGGTATCTGGCATAGGCACGCCCTACCACCCGGCACCTTGGCGACCTCGGCCCCTGAGGTCAACGAATACGTGCTGGTCTCCCTTTTCCAGTCACGTTTCCCATCGTGCAAGTCAGCTAAGATCATGACCGATGCGATGACGGGCCAGTCCCGCAGCTACGGCTTCGTGCCGACGATGAGTGGGACAGCAGCGGCGACAATGAAGACGACGACAGCAGCCTCTTCACCCTCAACAACGTGTACTTGTTGATGTCTGAAACCTTGTTGGGGGCCCGACTCATGGTATGGTTCACTTGGAAGAGTAAAGGAAACTCGGCGTTAGGGCTCCTCGCTAGTCCGTGTTGTCCTCCTTGGTGGAAGCAAAAGAGTATGGGAGGATGAGAGGCGCTTTGATTGAGGGAAACATTATGATTGTGAGATTAAAAATGTGGGGATACTGATGTTGGCAAGTATTGCGGTGGATGGTGTATTCCCTGGACATGATGGGTCGGACCAGCAGAGGGCCCTCGTCGAGATGCAGGGCGTGTACTGCGGCAACCGCCCGATGAGGATCTCAACCGCCACCCCGAAGATGCGCTCGCATGGCTATGGCCAGAGCCATGGAGCGAACCCGATCATGCACCGGAGGCGAGCGCAGCAGCCGACAATCAGCAACTGTCGGACTCTGTCTCATCCACAGTTGTCAAGATATCGGGGGCTCAGCCGGGGCAGCGGGCCAACACCCGTGCGCCCAACTACGAAGCCCCATTGGCGCCAACGAGCATGGAGGTGTATCGCCAGGAGCGAATGGCAGGATGTGGATGAGGTAAACTTGTGGGACTTTCATTGAGTGGCCATATTATATCATGAACACCATGGGCTAGTTCGCCTCCAAGGTTACATGTTCAGCGCACGGGTTTGTCTGGCTTATGCCCAAACGGGCTTGTCGGCGTCGTCAAGAACATAATTGTCATGGCTGGGGTCACAGGCGGACTACGGTATCATGGTTTTCGGTGTTGGCATTGTTTGGTAGACTTACAGTGTATATGTCTGTATATATATTGTACTGTACTAGAATTTACAATACTCTGCTGTAGTACTGACTTAGCCTTGAACATAACGACTGGAGGTGCAGAGACCTGTTAACCTGCTGGGAGAACTTGTTCAGAAAACAGCCGGGCTATCCTAACACCGCCTCTCAGACCTGGTTAAACACTCTCTGAAATGTTCAACTCGACACATTAGATCCTACAGCGGCTTCAAGCATCGTAAAGGGGATAATGTCAGCAGTTGGGGCAATGGCACGGCTGGTGCACTATTACGCACCGCGCTACGAAGTCATGCCTATCCTTAATCTTGAACTCTGGGCTATAATACCCAAAGAACCGAATGCTGATCCGATCTAGCAATGTTTATCCTCCAGTCTTTACGGCGCCCGGAGGGGCATGGATGCGCGGCAATGTTTCGGAGTTGGCAGTAGCTGCCGAAAGATGCGGAGACGGGATGGTTCAACACACCTTCGCGGGGACCGCGGGGTAACAGGGCGGTTCACTGTTTCCGTCTTGGATCTCACAGCACCTGAATTTAAAAACAGCCCAACGGATGCAACACGGCTTGTGAGTAACCCCAATCAAACCATATCCGTTCCATTCTATCCCAGCCGCACTGACACACAACATGTCATTCGCAGAAGAAGCCAAGTCGGACGTGCCGACCCTCCCCGGCACACACTCGGGCATACCCACCTACCTGCTCGAGAAGGCCCGCAAGGCAAAGGAAGGCATCTTTGAAGGACGAACGAAGCCACAGAATGAGAGACAAAAACTACCAGTGGTGCCTCAGGGCATCGAGAGGGACGAGTTCCTCAAGGCGCTGGCCGAGCTAAAGAGCCAGCTGGGAGACGAGCATATCGAGATCAACGATAAGCCGCTCAGAGATGGATGGTGAGATTCAAGTCTCGATAGTCTTGTGGTTTGCCTTGTTCAGTTCAAGCTGATAAATGAACAGGTACATGGAACGTTAGTCTGCAACATCTATCTGATCAGAATACGACGGCACTTCTCTAACCGGAGCAGACCCCAATACCCACGACTCGATGACAATTCTCGACGAGGAAGAATTCGTGGCCTCGGCTATCGTCTACCCGGGCAGCACCGAAGAAGTGCAGCAGATCGTCCACTGGGCAAACAAGCACCGTGTTCCCATTTTCCCTATCTCCATGGGGCGGAATCGTAAGCACACCCACTCCCCCGGGGCCCCATCGCACAACGAACCCCCGTTCACTAAGCACCGTGTCAAAACAGTGGGATACGGCGGCGCAGCGCCCCGCGTCCGCGGCTCCGTCACAGTCGACCTGGGCAAGCGCATGAACAAGATCCTCGACATCAACCCGGAAGACTACACCTGCCTTGTCGAGCCCGGCGTGTCATTCTACGCGCTGTACGAGGCCCTCAAGGAGAAGGGTCTCGAAGAGCACATGTGGATCGATACCCCGGACCTGGGCGGCGGGTCGGTGATTGGGAACACGGTCGATCGCGGTGTCGGATACACTCCCTATGGGGATCACTGGGCCATGCACTCCGGCCTCGAGGTCGTGCTGCCGATGGGGGAGGTCATCCGGACGGGCATGGGCGCGCTGCCGGGGAATAATACATGGCAGGCCTTTCCTTACGGGTTTGGGCCGTACTCAGAGTGGGTGTTTCTTGGTGTTGAAAATGTTCAATTCGGGAGCTGTGCTAATATCCGGCAGCGGCATCTTCTCGCAGAGCAATTATGGGATTGTGACGAAAATGGGTTGGTATTCTCAGGGAGTCCTGCCCGTTCTGGCCCTAACCTGTTCTGACAGGAATGACTCTAATGCCCAACCCTGGCGGCTATGAGGCCTTTGTAAGTCACCGCCTGCGTTACTCTCTTGATTCCCTTCACTGACTTCCCCACAGATGTACACGTTCGCGAAGGATGAGGACCTTGAGCAGCTGGTATGTCCCCTCGTCACCCGGACCGAGCCATTTTACGACACCTGCACAGTATCTAAGTATTGACTGACATTTACGGCAGATGGAGATCATCCGCCCCCTGCGCATCTCCAACATCCTCGAGAACGTCGCCCAGGTCCGCCACGTCACACAATCCCTCGCAGCCATCGGCCAGCCGCGCACCCGATTCTACTCCGGCACCGGCCCCGTCCCACAAGAGGTCATCCACGCCGCTGCCGCGCAAACCCCCTTGGGCGACCACAGCTGGGCCTACTATGGCATGGCCTACGGGCCCTCCCATATCCGCGCGCACAAGCTCGCCCTGATCGACCAGGAATTCAAGCGCATCCCCGGTGCGAGACGCATCGACCCTGCCACGCTGCCCGAGGACGAGTACTTCTGGGCGCGCGAGCGGGTCGCCCGCGGCGTGCCCGACATCCACGAGCTGCGCTGGGTCAACTGGGCGCCCAACGGCGCCCACATCGCCTTCAGCCCCGTCAGCCCGATCCGCGGGCGCGACGCCATGAAGCTGTTTGCGCTGGGCAAGCGCATCCACGAGCAGTACGGCATCGACTTCTTCCCGGCGTTCTGTGTCGGGCTGCGGGAGATGCATCTCATTGTGGAGATTGTCTTTGACCGGGCGGACGCGGAGCAGAAAGCGCGGGCGCTGGGGTGTTTAAGGGACCTAGTGGATCAGGCGGCCCGGGAAGGGTATGGTGAGTATAGGACGCATTTGGTGCTTATGGACCAGGTCGCGGGCACGTATAGCTGGAATGATGGCGCGTTGATGAAGTTTAATGAGCGGTTGAAGGACGCGCTGGATCCGAATGGCATTTTGGCGCCGGGACGGTGTGGCATCTGGCCGAAGAGGTATAGGGGGAGAGGGTGGGAGATGACGAGGGAGAGCGGCGGGCAGTCGGAGGGGGATGGGGTTGAGTCTGCTTGAGCATCATGGTAACTGATCTTTCAGTTGTCTTGGATATGGGTTTTGCACACAGGGATGAACAAGCAGTCAAGGGGCGTTGTTCTCATTTTTCTCGATGTTGCGTGCGGCATTGTTAGCTATGCCTGCCTTGTCTTTGTAGACTTTTTTTTTGGCAATGCTCTGGAAGCTGGACATGGACTGGCTGGCATATCAGTGCACGCTTGACAGTAGATAGTAGTTAGAACAACGCCGCGAAGAGTTGGCCAGCTGAAGTGTTTGGATGAGGCCTAAGTTGAGGAGGGTTCCACATGAGGCTCGAACAGCTTGCAAGTATACCGCCCGGTTCATCATACTCTGACCTTGCAGTCGTTGACCTACATGGACCGAGTTGTGGTGGGTTGGATGGTGCTATGCGAGTCGATACGTGAAATAACGAGACGAGTGTCGCGTCTCGTCGCAAAAGTATAACGCGGCCAATGCCGCGTCGCCTCGCGTCCAAATGCGGCAGGTGAACAATGAAGCTTTTCAGCTTGTTACGCCAATGCAGTTTCCAGCTGTTCAAGTCCTGACAGAACGCCATTTGAAGTGAATAGAGTGGAACAATACAACAGGACATCTGATTCCTATTTTGTTCATCTTCAGTACCGCGGTAATAATCAATGATCAATGGGCAAATGAGGACACTCAGTGCTTTCTCTTCGGTCTACCGAGCTAAAGATATGATGGGCCAAACACCACAATCAGATAGGTAAGGAGGTGCCCGTGTATGGGAAGCAAAGGTGAAGACTGAGATCCAGGCTATCTCTGTACATAAGGAGCTAACCTATATTCTGACCTAGACTCTTCTCCTAACTGCGAGTTACCGACGGTACGGACAGAAATCAGGCTGTGGTGGTCTATAGCGAAGCGATTAATAGACCCTTCAAGTTGCAAAGCATGTCTCCCAAGCAACCTCCACCAGTGTAACCCTCTTATATATCGTCACACTCTGCCCACTCCATCACACTCCGAAAACGAAACAAAGAGCAATCCATAATCCCCGACTCGTTATTGTTGACTTCTAGGAAGTCGACACCAGACGCCAGCGTCGACAGGCTCCTTTGCTCCTCTCATCTTCCTTTGGAATTCACCGATGAACCGAAACAGAACTTGAACATGGGGCTCCCCATTACGACAAGGCCTCTCTCAGCCAGCGACACATGGGATGAAGACAAGAGAGAATGAGAAACAAAACAGGTGGGCGCTCCTTTAGCCCAGGACAATATTGAGAGACAGCTTCACCGCGCTGGTGTGCTGGTATGACAACTCCCTGACCGTGGGCTGGTTCGTGGCCGAGCGGGACAGCCAGTCCAATTGACTGCCGGAATACTGGATGCCCGATTCTCATCATTTGAAGACTGCTCAACCTCCTTCTGCCGTTGCATTATGGCGAGCTGGGGAAAGCCGGGGATCAGAGACCATCAGATATCACCATAGTCTCAACCTGTGTGAACCAATCAGTGCCATGAAAGGGAACCAGCCCCAATAACATTGACAAGGAAGTTCTTCGCGGCCGGCCTCTGGGCAAGCCTCTTCGAAGCACCCTTGTTCAAGAAATCTAGCCAGGTGTACAGCGCTTTGTTCATGCTGTAGCGTTCCGGTCAGTCCCCCGTGAAGTGCATTCCCCACTCTGTCCGAAGGGAATCTGGGTCAGGATCGTCCAGCTGTTTGGTCTCCTGCAAAACCGCCGTTTTCTAGAGTCCAAAGCTGGCCGAGAGCTGTGTGCGGTCGGGATGCCAAGGCGCGAAGTAGATATACCAACAGCAGTCGGAATCGCAATAACAGAAGAAACGAAAAACAAACCGTCCAAGTTGTGGTTTCTGGAACAGCATCGCCAAGGGTTAACCACCATCACTGCTAGTCACAGCCAAGGGGAGACTGTCAAGACGAGAGATGTGATGCCGATGGAAGTGACTGTGCAGTTATGTGAGTCTGTCAAGACTGTGTCGTTCAGCTGCAGGGTGCTGCTCCTTCCAGAAAGGACATCGAGCCTGTCCATCCTGTGCCCATCTCGGAGCCCAAGTCAGAGTTTAGACGCCGTGCTGCGTCCGTGAGTGACAAAGCGCCAACGGGATGGCGATGGCCGCCGACACCTTCTGTTTGTCTGAGAGGTTTGAGGCCATGGCCAATGCTTGTGGCGGGGATTGACAACTCTGTTGAGTGCCGGAGGATCCAAGGGGGTGGCTCGTTCGCTGTTCCTACTGCCGTGACCTGGATTTGGCGACTTGGATCATCACACCGGCTGCGACCCAGCCGCGGATACCCCTAGCTCTGCCCACCTGCGCTGGTCGGCACTCCAGCAGAGCCGGAAGTCGTCGTTGCCTGGACTTGGCCGGCACCGTGGTGATCGGAATTTGCCCGTTTGAATACTGGGAGATGGGCGGGATGGTGCATGTGCCCACCGGAGTGGTCACGGCTGCGGTACAGGGGGTCGTATGCACCTGGACCTAGCCAGCACCGCCGCCGAGTCTTCTAGCCGATGTACCATCGCCGAGGTGACATTCAGCGTGCGCTTGCCGACTGTTTCCAACCCACCCCCCTCCCTACCGCCGCTTGGGTGGGTTATCGAAGTTGTAATTTGAAATCTGTGTACCACCATCTTTCTGATCAGATCAGAGACGATAGCGTCGTACCTTCGCTCTTCATCTTTGCGTGCACACGAGTTATACCCGCAACCGTAGCCACGTCGCTTTATCCCAGAACAGCTTCATCTGGCTGCCGAGGATTCTGCATTTCTTCTTTATCTTGCTCCGTTGTTCGTGGACTTGTGCATGATTTCCTTTATCTGGCTTCTTTCACCTGGCCATAAATGGGCGTGTCCGTACCAGAGCAGATGGTGGCCACCCTCAACTTGAACAGCGCATGGTCGAGGTGAAAGTCACAGCGAGACTGACGATGCCCTCAACTAAACCGGGTATTAGTCAATGTTGCCGATGGACAGGCCCTTGCACATGGGGCAATTCAGCTCACATAGTGGAAGGCATCGGCCATCAAGACCAAAAGTTCCAATCTCACAGCTGAAGAGCTGCTCAAGCTCGACGCCAGCACCGAACCCATTCGCTGGGGCCCTGAGCGTCACTTTAGGCTAGGTCGCCACTGTTTTGCGCCTTTCGTCTACCAGGCAGCTAGTCACTGTATCAGCATCATCTCAACAACACCATGTGGTTTCCATCGCAGCTGAGTGTGTATCTCGAGACCTACTCTTCTTGGTGTTGACACCCATTTCCCTGACAACGCCGTCCTAATCGATATTGGGCTTGGAGTTCAGGTCTTGAGCTTTCCATCATTGTCCTAAGTAATCCATCCAGATCACAGAGATCAGGTGAACTAGATACTTTTTCCATTAGCTCTTCATCCAAGGTTAGCCGTGTCAATCATAGCAGGAAAGCTGCTTACCATCCAATGATGCCATGGCTATGCGTTTTCCTTCTGATTGCTAGCCGAGCCGGTCGCGCTTGCTAGTGTTGTTGATCTTGACAAGGCTTTCCGACCGATTGTTGGCACAGCTGCTCAAAGTCCGCTCACGTCGGGCTTCTGCAAACTACCTTGGTATACCGCCATAGTTAACAGCGAGGCAGCAATTATGTTTGTCAATGGTTTGCTGTCGTCAGTGGCGTGGGTCAAGCAACAATTGATGGCTTGGGTTGACAATGACATTAGACGCGACTAGGAGACATTGAAATATTTGTTCTGGGCGAGGTGATGGAAAGGACATGAACATGCAAACCACGACAAACAAGAGCAAGAGGGCATGACTGTCATCGTGCCTTCCGGATTGGGCCAGTTTGGCCGATGTGTGCTGCCCAGAGACCCGCCCCCTGACACGACGACAAGAATGGCTGGGAACAAAGTAAACAAAAGAATGGGGTTACTCACTGGTGTCTATAAGATAATCTGGCCATGTTCCATCTTACTCGAGTCATGACGCTGTCTTTAAATGGTATAGATAAACCGTGACTGCCTTCTTATCCTCTCTGAAAGTTGGTTGTCTGAGGAAAGTCGGCCGACCTCCTGAATTTTTCCGTACCCCCCAGGCGCGTGACCGCGAGCTTCACCCACAGCATTGACAATTGCAGTGACACTGGAAAGTTTGAAGTGCTGGGTACCCCGCGGCTGCAAAATTATAAATTGACGCGATATCGACCTGCCTTCTCTCTCTTCCACCAAACACCCAACCACAATCTTGAATCACTACAACTTCAAGATAACTTTCCATCAGATAGCCATCATGAGGTAAGACACCACGGCTATTCCCCATCATTCTCACGTCTTCTCCTCTTGGATGTCCCCCTTGGCTGTGACTAGCAGTAATGGTTAACCCTTGGCGATGTTGTCCCAGCGAGAACAACAACCTCTTCGACTTCGGCCGCCGTGAGTATTCCCAACCTCCCATCAATGATCGGCTTTGAGCATCACTGACATATCCCATCGCAGACTACGTGGCATTCATCCCCCTCCAGGACCAGGTGAATCACTTGGTCAACCATTTGATCGCCTTGGGCACGGACTGGGGACGAATGTACACGGAGGCCGTGCAGGGTCGGTTTCTGGCCGAACACGGCAGCATCCATGAGCGATGGTACGACGCCATCGTCTCTGAGCTGGTGTGGCGGGGTAAGTACTCATTCTTCTTGTTCATTCTCAATCTCGCCGTGTCTTTTCAGCATCGTCATCTTTCCATCGTCGTCGCTGTTCCATCATTATCCTTCTTCCACCAGACTCATCCCATCAGACGCGTTCCATCACATCCTCCATTAGACTCTCCATCCGACTCTCCACCAGACTCCCCTCCTTTAATTATGTTCTTCCATCAGACTCCTTGGATCAGCGGCGTTCCTTCATTCATCGCCTTTTTTTTGATTATCCCTTCTTTCTCCCCACTGTACAGCGTTCATCCTCACTGTTCAGCCTTTGCCCTCCTCTTTTCCTCCCGTATCTGCCAACCGTCTTAACCGGTGAGAGTGTGATACTAACCCAACTGTTTACACAGTTGTCGGGGCTGCCCTCGCGGGCATCCCGTAACCAACGGCGACCCCAGACACTGTCGTTGTCTGGATACTGTAAGAATTAAGAATGAAGAGGAGGAAGAGCTTCCTGGGTTGAGGATGGTCAGGGAGTTGGTTGGAGCCCTGAGGTATGGTCTGGCTTGTTGATCTTTGTGCTCTTGTGTGAGGAGCTAACCATGGCAATTATAGCCGGATCGTCGAAACAGCCAAGAACAAAGAGGTTGCTCTCCTCTGGATGAAGGATGGATGGATGGAACTTCACTACCGGGGGGACGGTAAGTGCATTTATCCGCGGCCCGTGTTCGCTGTCGTGCCATTTGCTGATACATTCGACCAGGACCCTTCGCTGAGGCAAGGGTACTTCGACGAGCAGGAACATCCGTGGAATGGAGATCAGAGAGAACAGTTGATTAGATGGCGTTCTTGTATCTGAAGACTGCTCATTCTCACCAGTCTTCGGATCCAGCCGCTGTTGCAGGCAGCAACCTGAACCAGGGCCGACATCAGAATGTCGAACTATCAATTCCAGTTTGAGGCTACCCGAGGGAGCGAGGGAGGGAGTGGGGTAGCTCGGCCAGACACCGTCGGCCACGGAACGAAGTTCCAGGTCGTCTTCAGGTTAGAAATAGAAGCATGCTCAAGTCGGGCTGATTGCTAACCCCGTTCCCAAGGTCTCCGGGTCGCTTGTGAAACTCGATGAGGCGGGCTGCCAGCCATCGGCAACTCTCGCATTAGGGTGCCGTGCCCAAGAACATGAAGCTGCTCGCAGTCCCGCTTTTCGAGCTCTACGAGAACACCCAGAGGCACTGCCGCCAAGGGCAAGTTCGACACGAGGGCTGCGGCTTCGTCCAACCAGCAGTGGGCCCTGGTCGAAATGCAGGGGGTCTACTTTGGCAACCGCCCAGGGAGACCCGACCCCATCAGGCAGAGGAAGAAGAACTCGCATAACCCCGGCTCCCACAGGGAGTTACGGCGGCGGCGGAGCCGATGCTGCCGACTGACAAGACCGGCCCGAAGAGGCCAAATCGGCAACTTTCCTTGCACGAAGAACAACGTGAAAAATCGCCAGAAAGTCTTCTCAGAAAGAAGAAAAGAAAGGAAAAGAATGCGACACTGGTTCCGCTGGCATGTCAGGTTGGGGTTGTGAGAACGATCGCAACCTCACGTGCCAGTGGAATCAGTGTGGTAGGAAAGGAAGTCAAGAACAAAGTCATAAAACAGAACCAAAAAAGGAAATAGTGAGGAAGGGTAATGGTATGACGATTCGCCAGTTTGAGTTCGACAACCCACCCGAGGGCGGTAGAGAGGGGGATGGGTTGGGCCTCACGCAGTCGTCTGCCGGTTCCTCCGCGGCTGGGGAAGCTCGAGATCTCGTCGTCCGGCTCTGCTTCGGATGACAATCGGATTTGAAAGTTTCCTCGGCGGCGTCCACCCGAAGAAGAAGTTCGGATGTGGCCGTGCCACCAACGCCAACATGAAGCCAAGGTTACTGCTTTTGGTCAAAGAAATTGGGGAGGAGTTCGATGGGCAGTTCCGAATGGCGATCAAGACTATCATGGCCGGCCGCTCCGGCATGAGGACCGTCAAATCTCGCCTTCCACCGGCTCCGGCTCCGGAAACTCTGAGACGCGTGTGAAGGCTGTGCTTGAGGAGCTGGCGGACGAGGTGGATGAGGTTTTGAGGCAGTATGGGGCCACGACATCGGCACTGTCGACCGCGTTGCAGTGGTGAAAGAGCGACGGTACTCAGGAGGGAAGAGAAGAAAAGAAAACAAAAACAAAAAGGGGGAGGATGATCGGGGACGCTTGCCCACGGTGGGGGGCGGAGAATACTCACCGCAGAAAAGGAAAAAATAATAAAAAGGAAAAGCCGAAAAAAAGGAGGAGGAGGGGCGGTTCACAGTCCAAGCTGTTACTCGCGGTGGGGTTTGGAGAATACAGTACTCACCGCAGCATCACGACTCCTGGTCCCTGCCGCAGCAATGTCGTCGTCACAAATAAAGTAAGTTGACCGCTCTCTCATCCCATCATTGACATCGCAGCAAAAGTTGCGGTCAAGCAGATCGCTGGCCGGCTCCGAATTGACTTATCTTCCCCCATCTTGATCTAGAACCTCCCGGCTGACGACTCATCCCAGGAGCAGTTCGCGAAGAAGACCACCTCCTGCTCGAAAAGGGCAGGAAGGGGATGGCTTGCCCAGGGATTGGGGTTGAAGAATACCCACCGGTGCAGCACATGAACTCGCGGTTGGAGTACATGGGCTACCAAGCCGCCCTCGGCTTCCCCGACGCCTCTCGGAAGCGCGGCCCGGACGACCACCTCAATGAGTTCTTCAGCAGTCTGAAGCGCCACCAAGTTGACTTGCGGTTTTACTGGCAGATTGGCTGTGACGAAGGGACCGGAGCTGCACCCGATGATCAAGAGTGAGGAGTTCCACTGGGCTGTACGCTCGTGTCCTTCCATTCCACTCTCGGCCTGCGAAAAGGAAGACAAGAACGAAAGAAGGAGGGAGTCGGTGTCCTCAGGGTGGCGAGGCCCTCAAACAACACTTGGTGTATCCGCATTGGACAGGCAAAGACCGTGCCGGTGTTGTTTTCATCGCAGCTACATGGAATCGATGCTGGCAGCCGGGTCTCGTCGTGGAAAGTCTGGAGAAGCTGCGCTCATGAACGCGGTGGCCTTGGGTCTCGACCCCGCGGACCACGAGATCCACACAGTCAAAGGTCGGCGAGAAACCTGACGACAACATGGAAAGGGGAGAGAATGCCCATGGTGCTGGGGAGAATACTCACTGCGGCATATGGTCTGAATACCATGAAGCCTACATGGGAGGGTTTTTGGATACCCCAGGAAAAAGAGAAGAATGAAGACCCAAAAGGGTGGAAAAGAAAAGAAAAGGAAATCGTCCAAGCGACTGCAAGATCTGAAGAAGCATGTGAAGACACATGCTGAAGACTCGGTTTTAGCTCGCTGGGCCCCTTTCCTTAGGACCAGATGACCTGGGCTGCGGGATGGGGTTTACACAGCAGCATTCAAGAGCGATGGTACGACGCCTTACTCGGAACCGCCATGCTGCGAAGATGGCGATCAACCAAATGCAAGGTTACCTAGGGTGGGGGGTGGAATACCCACCGCAGCACATGGAGAATTTTTGATGGTGATGGTGGAGGAAATGTGATGTGGTGATGTGGTGATGTTTGTGGGTTTAAGAGTGTTGGAATATTGATGGGGCAGTTATTGTGGTGGAAAAGTTCACGGGTAGCAAACTGGGGGGTGCACGGGGTACGGGGTTCGCTTCGTTGAGTTTTGCGACGCCTGAGGGTGCCCAGAAGGCTGTCGAGCTCAACTGGCCACCCAGTCCGCGGTTCTTCCTGTGTGTGTAAGCTGAACTGGATTCGGGCGGTGGTATGGTTGACCGAAGGTAAGGCCCTTGAAGGCAGTCTCATGAGCTCTCTGCTAATTTATGAAGCAGCGACGACCGCAGTCCGGCGATTGACCACGTCACCCGATATGCTGCTAAGTACAGCATGGACCAGTTCGCTTCAAAGAAGTCATTCGAAGAAATTTCGAAACAAAAGAAGAAAGAAAACATTACCGGAGGCGAATGGCACCTCGCCACAAACTGATGAGGCCCATGGGACGCCGCGGACAAAGGAAAACAAGACAAGTTCGGTTAAGTGTCTGAAGATTGGCGGCTTCGAGTTCCGATGATGATCTCGACCGCCACGCCGGAGACCGCTCGATCGGCATGGTCCGAGAACCAGTCCAAGATGAAGCGAAGCTGCGAGGATGCTGAGCATGTCAAGACCTGGTACCGATATGCCGGCTAGACCTCAAATTTGCCACTCCCGATTGCGAGCACACTATCACGCCATACTTCTTACCGGGGGCGCACGAACTCGCGCTGCGAGCACGGGGATATTCCCGACCGCAGCCGGGTCATTGACCAAGTTATCTGACCATGCTGCTAAGAACAGCACGGGCCAGTTCGCCTCAAAGGTCGTTGAGAAGTGCCTCAAGACCGGCGGCCCGGACTCCCTTAACCGCTACTTGGACCGCGTCTGCGAAGGCCGAGTCGAGCGCCTGCGGATCCCCTTGATCGACATCGCAGGTCTTCGGCCGGGGGCTTTCTGGCGAGGTGACCGAGGATGAGCTTGGTTTATTGTCGAGGCCATGGTTGCACAGGCCTACCCTTTGATGGTCGACCGGTTTGGCAAGTTCTCGTCCAGCGCTGCTTCGAGCATGCCCGCTCGCATGGCTATGGCCAAAGCCATGGAGCCAACCCGATGATGCAGCCCATGCCAGGTCCCCGGCCCATGTGAGATGTTCCCCCGTACTACGACCAAGTGGGTTTCAACCCGATGCAGCCCATGAACCAATTCACTGGCCCCAACAAGTCATCGACCAGGCCTTCGAAACCGAAACCTCCAGCTACCCCCGCCGCGGCATATCCAGCCATGTGCCATCTGAAGAGGTGCGGCGAGATAACAGCCCGTTCAGCAAGAAAGTGACGCGCAATTGCCGTCTCAGTGTTGTTTATCCGAATAGAATATGAGGCCGCAAGAAAGGAGAGCTTAAAATTCAGAAAGAAAAGGAGAAATCACCGTCGGCGGCAACAGCAATCATCCCCATCCCATCATCGTCGTCCTTCCATCGTCGTCCTTCCATCATCGCTCTTCCATCGGCGACACCGCAAACAACGGAAGTGGCTTGAAGCGCAACCTGCAAGTTTCTAAACTGAAGAGCGGTCAACAACCGACGCCAATATCTGTTTCAGCAATACTACACAGAAGCGGGAGGAGATTCCAGGCGGCCAATACGATCGGTTCCCGAAGCAGAGATGCAATGGAGGGATTCGGCAGGCTCTACCGTCTCCACCGATACAGCCGGCTTCCCTCCTTTATACATCTTTCCGGGTGAAGATCAACGTGATGGATGTCGTCAAGTATGATCTGCCATCGATGGACCATGGCGGAATTGAAGAGTATACTCGTCGCATTTGACCTGGTCTCCCTCTTCCGGTCTCGATTCCCCTCGTGCGAGTCGGCCAAGGTTTCTGAAGTCTCCAGCAAACTCTCGCAGCGGCATATTCAGCCATGTGGCATTTCATTCCAATACAACGTCCGGCCAGTCACGCGGCTGCGGACAGATCAAGCGCAAACTCGGCATCGAGACTTGGGACCTTTCGAAGAAGAAATACAACGAGACCGATGACGAAGAAACAGGTCGCTTGGTGCGTTTCAGCGATGAGTCGGACCAGCAGCGGGCACTTCTACTCGAAACTTGCTGAACACCCAAGAAGTTTGTGGTCTTTGTGCTCACCGTTCCTTTCAAGGCCTCCCACATAGTAGAATCACTTCTCTGGCTCGGCTGGGCACATCCAGGTCTTCATCTGTACACACACAAGTCAATGTTATTCCACCATATCTGCATCTTGAGCGCAAGGCAATCCTCGTGAATATGACCGGATCCTAGGTCGTATCCCCCGGCATCCTAGGATATCCACACGAAGTGCCTCTTGCGCTGGCTGGCGAACATCCAGAGCGAATTCTACGCTCAAGCTCAGCGCACAACTGGTAATGCTATCAATGCCGTCGGAAATCCCTCCCTGATAGTGCTCCCATCAACGGCAATCACAGCAACAACAACAACCACCACCACCACACCGGCGCCGCTTTCCAGCTCATGAAATCTGAACAAAGTTCAAGGCGAAGTCTCCGCGCTTCTGCGGCACAGCAAGTCGAATGACTACCTTATTAATTATGCTTTCCGCGCCATGGTCTGTCGAGGGCTCGAAATGCATGTGGGGGGTGTTGAATACTTCATGAAAATCGTGGCCCAGATCCCTAGGATTATGGACTTGATGGACGTTGCGTTCGCCGTCACCTATGGCAAAGTGCGCGGGCTTCAACAAAGCCTGCATGGGCGGTATCTGAACCCTCTATGGGGGTTGTTATTTTACGATAAGCATTTCGGGTTGTGTTTAAGTACTCCATGAGGATTGCGGTTGCATGAGGTGCCTGTGGAAGGGATAGAGACATGGTCAGCTACGAGATTGGTAGCATGGGCTTAGCTCAATAAGTTGTGTTGAACCCATTTCCGGGGCAGCTCTTCGTGACACATATCTTGTGAGAATTCACCCGGACATCTCATCTTCCCAAGGTGCCCTCCATATCATGATCCAGGTTCCAGGTTGCAGTGATGTTCTAGACTCAGCGAAGTCCAATCTGGGTAACTGCCGGCTGTTCTGCAAGGCAATGTATTTGCGTGTCTTATTACAGCCGGAATGTGTTCATATGGGCGAAATGACCCTGTTCTTGGTCCCTTCCAACTGCGGGGTTCTGGACAAGGAACGACCAACTTTACAAGACTCCAGGATGCACTCTCTTTGGTGGTACTGTTGTTCAGACTTCCTTTGTTGACTCTGTCCAACCTGGCAGTGCAAAGTCCTTACAAGGAGAAGGGGAAGCCATGGCACGGTTCCGATTTGTGGCACTTCTGGCTGCGGTCCTGGCACCAGCAAGCAGGAATGTCTTTGCCCTGGCACAGTCACAGTCCAGCGCAGGATGCTCTGTGAGCTCCTTCACAACACCGAGCTGGCTTGTTGAGAACTTCGTGTCTCAGTCATCAGCAAATGTGACAGTTGCCTCATATCGTGCACTCAACCGAGCCACCAATACCTCGGTGGAACTGAGGTGCCAGGTCCCCTCCAGCAGTGCAGTAGTATCAGGATGGCAGAGCTGTTCAGCAAGGAATCGGACGGGCGCAGACCTGCCCTTTGCCGCGTCATTCCAGAGCAGCAAGGAGACCGCTTATTTTCTCTTCAACGAGGCCTGGGCATGCAGTGATGTTCCAGGAAGGCAGTATGTTGCAATCTTCCCCTTCCCAGGCAATTGCATCCTCACAAACTTGCTATCGCAACAGGCTCAACTTTACCGCCGAGGGCAACAGCTCTGTTTCCATCAACTGCTCGGCAGACCAAAGCGGGTCAACGACATGCAAATCCACAAAGCCGCTGCTCGTCAAAGGCCGCCTCCTCTCTCCCATCAAAATCACTCCATCGTACGTTGCCGGACCGGCGGGACACGACACGCAGGGCTGCACGGCCGACTCCAGGTCACCAGCATGGGAAGTGGCCGCCACCCAGCTCAACCTCCAGAACGTCACAGGGAAGCTGCAAGGAGGAAATGCATTCGTGATCATCAGGAACGAGCACCTCGGATATACCGCCTCATGCGGAGGAGTGCTCACGAGAGCCGCCGGACCACAGGCGTTGGGATGCCAGGGCCAAACAGCCTACCGGCGGCCAGAGAAATACCAGATCAGCACAGTCGTGCTATTCGAGCCCGAGACATTTGCACTTACCGTCAACCAGACCTGGTTCTGCGACGACCAAGACCCGTCCGAGCCGTAAGCCAGGCAGTCAAGTCCACCCCCTTTAGTAAATACTAACAAACCGATCTCAGCATCGCCATCACAGCAAGCGGGACCACCAACCTCACCCTCTCGTGCCAAGTCTTCCCAGACTCCTCCACCACCTTCTGCACAGGCGGCACCAGCGGCACCTTCCCAGGCAACACCACCTCGCGGGCCCTGCTGCCGCCCTACTCGCTCAACGACCCGCTGCCGACCGCCGAGGGCAGCTGCACCGTCTCGTCGATGCTGTCCCCGGCATGGTGGTTCGACCGCTTCGAGACCAATACCACGACCGACCACAGTGAGGTTGTCACCGTTCGGTTCGGTATGGAGCTGCAGACCAGTGATAGCGCGCCGACGGGGAATTATGCGAATGTCCTTGTTCATGGGGTGGCTGTCGGTAATACGACTGGTAATTCCTCGGCTGAGCTGCTGCCCTGGAATGCGTGCGCGTTTGAGTCCGTGGGTGATGCCACGCTGGCGCCGACGGGTTGTGAGTTTAGGTATGACATGGCGAGCCGGTTTCTCGGGATGAGGGTCGAGTGGGAGTGTAAGGATTTGGATGCGGGCAGTCCGTAAGTTGATCTCTCCTTTCTTTGGAGCTGGTATTTGGGCAATACGCTGACTGGTGATGGTTGCTGTAGGGTGAGCTTTAGGGGAGAAGTGAAGACGCTACTGCCGGAGTATACATGCGTCACATTGGGTGCGACTATACGCTGCGCTTCGCCTGATCCGAAGCCTTGGAGGGCTAATGTCACGTCGCTCACATGGCAATAGTTGGGTGTGTGAGGTAGTGATTTGGACTTGTGGTTTCATTCATCATGTTAGGCATACATACGGGAGTTTAAGACGCACGCTTGGTTTCTCCGGGGATGACGCGCTTTCGTGGGCGGGAATTGCTCCGTCTGACTTCTTGGCCTGGTCTTTTCTTGACTTCCTCGAAGCGTAGGGAACCACATGGAAACGTGCCTCGCGAGTTGCACACAGCTTCCCAATTGGCTCATTGGCGGCCTCTCCTCACTGTCCAAGACAGGCCAAGGCAGGTTCATTGTCACTCTCTCCCAAAGAGCCACAACTTGTTGACTAATCCACACTCATGCCCTGCACCTCATGAGCGACACGCCGGTGTGCTCGGCCCGAGTCGTCGAGATTGGACGCGACTGTCGATGACGATGCCTGCGTCGGGTTGTTGTCCGTAAGCCCTCTTGGATGCGAGGTCAAAGGTGTCAGCGTGTCAATGGCGCTTCGACAGAGTGGATCTGGATGGCCGAATGCGGCCATATAAGCAACAGAAAGACTGCCCCTCCGACATGTTGACGTTATCTTGTCACCACACACGCATCTCGGGCCCTGGAGAGTACACAATACCAATTATTAATACCAGGCCGTCAACAATGACCCATATTGCACACTGAACATCGCAAAATGCACATCACCGTGGTCCCCGCTTCTCCCAAGACCGGCCAGGCCGCCATCCGGACTCTCCTCGCCGACCCCTCCGGCCCCACCGTCCGGGGCGTGTACCGCGACTTGGCCAAAGTCCCTGCCGAGTTCAAGTCGAACCCGCGTTTCGAAGCGGTGCAGGGCAGTGTGGAAGAGCTGTCGACCCTCGACCTCTCCGGGTCTGATGCCGTGCTCAATATCACCCCGCCGCTGTACGACAAGAGGGACGTCGTCGCGCATGCCCGGTTGGTGTCGGAGAATGTCAAAACGGCCATCAAGAAGGCTGGGTCCGTCAAGAGGCTAGTGTATCTCTCGAGCGGGGGGGCTCAATACGACCATGGTACTGTACGTCGTTACCGGAACACTCAGTGCACACATACCTATCACTGACCAAACATGAGCCAGGGCGAGATCCTGAGCAACCACGAAGCCGAGGTCGTCCTCAAAGATGCTGCACCCGAGGTGGTGTTTGTCCGCTGCGGCTATTTCATGGAGAACTGGGCCACGTCGCTCGAGACAATCCAGCAGGCCGGCTTCTTCTACACCACGCTCACGCCCCTGGACCATGCCCTGCCTATGGTTTGTCCCCCCATCTGGACATTGCTAAAACACAATCAAGTTTCTTTGCTGACAGCGGTCCAGATCGCAGTCCAAGACATCGGCGCAACCTGCGCGTCCGAACTGCTCGCCACAGGCAACCCTCTCCCTCGCACGCCGTACATCTTCGAGCTGCATGGCCCCCGTGCTTACACTTCGGTGGACGTGCAGAAGGCGTTCGAGGAGGTGTCCGGCAAGAAAATCGAGATGCGGCCGGTCGAAAAGGCTGGCCTGGGAGACTTCTACGCCGCTGTCTTCCCGCCCACGGTGGCCAAGCTGTTTGCGGAAATGAATGCGAGCTTCCTGGAGGGCGGCATCATGTATGAGGATCCGCAGCCTACGGGCGAGATCAGGCGCGGCAAGACAGAGCTGGTCGAAGTGGTGAGGCAGATGTTTGGGGCTTGAAAGTTGGATTGCGGCGTGGAAGTCTCAGTAGTACTGTAGTAATGGATAATGTCCGATCAGATGTTTTCGGAACACAAAAGCTGCAACGCAAAAAAAGAGCTTCAATTCCAGCATATGGTGTGAGTTCTGTAACGGATTGCCTGGCGTTTCGAGCTTCTTGCCCCACGTCCCACGTCTCTAAATTCTGGATTGACGTCATTACGGGACCAACCCTCAACTTGGAACCGACGAAGCTCTCGAACACTAATCAGGGAACTGGGCGCGTGTCGCTTTTCTCGATCTAGACTCTTGTCCCTACGGAATGAGGGGCGCCGGACACCAATTCGATGCTGTTCCTACATTTAAATTTTTAACGCGCGAAGGTCATAACATACATAGAGTTTGCCTGGTACGGAGTCTACGGACTCGTCCTTACCAGAGTAACCAGACATCATGGCCGAAACAGGGCTCCTTCAGTCGTTCCTGGCGGCTGTCCAGGCCAGCCTCTCGGTCCTGCTCGTCATGCTTTACGGGGGCGTAGCAGCCCACTTCAGGATGATCGACCGCGCAAACACCAAGGCCATCTCCAAGATATGCGTCCGCATGTTCCTGCCGGCGCTGCTCATCACAAAACTGGGCGCCGAGCTGCGGGCCGAGTCCGCGCCTCGCTACGTCAGCATTCTCGTCTGGGCCGTCGCCTGCCATGTCGTCTCGTTTCTGTTTGGCCTGCTGGGCCGCGTCGGCCTGGGCATGCCTGACTGGGTGACCGTCGCGATCCTCATCAACAACACCACCAGCTACCCGCTCCTCCTCGTCACGGCCCTCGAGGACACGGGCATCCTGAACCCCCTGCTGGGAGCGAACGAGAGCGCCAGGGGCGCCATCGAGCGAGCAAAATCCTATTTTCTCGTCTTCTCGACCGTCTCCAACTGCATCACCTTCGCCGTTGGTCCGCGCCTGATCGATTCCGAGCACGCCCCGGACGACGACCAGCAAGAGGGCAAGGCCGATAATGCCGCGGACGGGGCGGATCACGAGCATTCGCCGGCCGTAGACGTGGAAGCAGCAAACGAGGAAACCCGGCTGCTGGATTCTCACCTGCCGAACTCAGTCCACTCGCCGGCCCCAGTACGAAGGAACTCCTTCTTATTGCCCTCCCGTCCGAAACAAGACAAGCCAGACCACCGCCGCCCGTGGTTCGTGCCGCACAAAAGATGGCATCGCCTGTCGCCCCGGGCCAAGTGGTGGCTGCTTTTCGCCGTCGACTTCTTCAACACACCCCTCCTCGGCGCCATCATCGGTGTCATCATCGGCATGGTCCCCGCCTTCCACCGCGCCTTCTTCAACGGCTCCGACGACGGGGGCATCTTCACCGCCTGGCTGACGGCATCCCTCAAAACGATCGGCGGGCTCTTTGTCTCACTGCCTGTCGTCGTGGCCGGCGTCACACTGTTCTGCTCGACCAGGGAGGCGAGGCGGAACAACGAACGCATCATGTCGAACTTGCCGTGGGCCACGGTCGGCTACATCCTGTTTGTGCGCTTCATTGCCTGGCCGGCTCTCTCGATTGGCGTTATCTACATGCTCGCCACCAGGACTACCCTGCTCGGGTCCGATCCTGTTCTGTGGTTCTGCCTCATGATGATGCCGGCCGGGCCGAGCGCCATGAAGCTGATCACCCTCGTTCAGGTGGCCGAGGGGTCCAAGGATGATGAATCCCATATTTCCAGGTTGCTGACGGTAAGTGGAGTTGGCCACTTACCTACCTGCGGTAGTTTGTTGATCTGACATACTTCCCAGATATCCTACATCATCTCCCCTGTGCTCTCCCTGACCGTTGCTGGGAGCTTGCTGGCCAGCCAGTCGGCCATCCAGAGGTGATAGGCGTACGTGCGTGTCAGGCATTACAGCTACCCTTGGTTCCTCTTCAAGCAGTCTCAATCGCGGCTCCTCGTTGCGGTTCGAGCTCGCCGGCCTATTCCCCGCCAGATCTGCAGGCTGCCGTCGTCGTTGTTACAAAGGCACATAACGACCTGGGAATCCAAATCAGTTCGTCGATTTGCGACAGTGTCGAAGGAAAGTACATGATCACTCAGGGGTAGCGGGCCATTGCCCGAGGCCATTAGCCGAGATGCCTCCTTCGCCTCAAGTCTTTCCGCCCACGCAAACTGAATACTAGTACCAGCGCCACCCCCTGCAACCATGGCAAGACGTTGAGGAGGACTTTACGGTGCCCAGGATCAACCCTTGCAGCCCTCTGTCAGTGGCTGACTAAGAGGGTGATAAAATGTAATGGACTAAGAGGTCGATGTGTGACGAGAGCGCCAACGAAAAGCAAACCGAAATGTATAGAATGCATAGAGACGAAGATACGAACCAGAAACAGCCTGCCCGCTGGGAATCGGCATAAGGATCTCATTATGAGCAAGCTCTCACACGCAGTGCAGTAATAGTGAGTGTAGAGCGATTCCCTATGCAGGGCCCCATGCCACCATATATCAGCGGAGCACATGTGCATGAGCACCTTACCACGAGCTCCTACTAGACCAATCGCTACAACGCCCGGTTAGGTACGTCTTACCACAAACTACGTATCTGTTCTCCTATGGCTCTCCCCTATGCCTCGCCTTCCGCCACTCCCTGCCTCCCAAAACACACCCCATCATGACTGTCTAAGCCCATGGAACCTCAAAGTCGTTTAAACCCCAATCCACTACACAACCACAACCAACTCCTGGGCAGCACCTCCCGCAGCCCACCCGATACCAACCCCTCCCAGTTCCCTACCAGCTCCCTACCAGTCCCTTGTCCTCCAGCACCGCCCTCCTCAAATTGAACTTGAAGGGGGGATGATCTACGGTATGAAGGATCGTAAAAGACAGGCCTGGGTACCTATGCAAGGGGTGAGGATGGTTAGTAAAAGGGGAGGATTCTGGGATTCGGCATGGCTGACGACGTATCTGCCTGACCTGACCATGTGGTGCAGAGTATGGTTGCGTTGTTGGTGGCGACGCCGTTGAGGTTGGGAAAGCAGCCCAGCGGGAACGAATGCTGTGATGGTGCTGGGAATGGGGTCGTATTACTCTAAGGTCGGAAAGGCCGTGGCGGTGGGGTTATTCAGTGCCATGTCTGCGCCGGAAGTGTTGGCTGATTGGTAGCTTCTTGCTGAGTTCAACAAGAAGAGTCAGGGGAAGAGGCGCATGCACGGGGTGGGGGGGTGTGAGACATCCGAACTACGTCGCTTTCATTCCTGCCATGTTGTCGGCTTGTTCCTGACAGGTGAGAACGATCAATAGCCTGCCGTCAGCTACCCGGTGACGTCCTTGTGCACGTGTTTTTCCCCCCTGTTCCTGTACGCCAGTAGTATGCTGGCGCGAATTGCACTGCCCGGGCCCCTGGCAGGTTATCTCTTCCTGCGCTTCGCTGGACGGAACAAAGAGAACGAAGAGTCCTAGGCCAGACGGTATAGCGCCGGGCACGTAGCAAAGAATTGAGTTTGACCGCTACCGTCCGGATAGGAATGCCTTCTGGCCGGATGCTAGCCAGGTGTACAGTACAGTGGATGGGCCTGGGTCATGGTGGAGTGCAGCATCGCGGGTCCGGTAATCGAAAAAGTTGCCCGGAAGCCGTTCCAAATTTCATTCAAATTGAGACAATAGCTTGGGTTGAGCCATTCAGAAGAACGGAACAGAACAAGCGTGCGGGGCTCAACTTCCATTTCGGTGTTGACGAATAATCCAGAACACGGAGGCTGTTCAAGTTTGAATCGATACCGCCTAGGCCTCCCGAAATTCCTGCTCTACACAGTAGCTAGGTTTCCACCCTCCTACGCGTCTCCAAACGCCCTAGCAAGGAACTCCTCGACCGTGGTGAACTTGTAGTCAGGGAAGATGCGATTCCACTCGTCTGAAACAGTAGCTGCCCCTGCCGCATGGTTGAGCGCCAGGCTGCGGAGCGCCTGTTTGCCGAACTCCTCGTTGACATGCTCCCCAATAGCTTCGGGGCCAATGGGAGGCAACCATGAAGCCTTGACAATGCCAGATTTGAGGTCTTCCATCTCGAGGGTCTCGATATGGTAGGCTTTGCCTGAAGTGAAGAAGAACCGTCAGAGCCACTCCGATGTCACTCATACAGAAAAGTGTGTAACATACCTCTAATCTTCTCACCGATGGCTATCTCCTCGCCAAGCGACAGCGTGTGGCCATTTATGCCGCCAAATTTGGGCCACTCGCCCTCGTATTCGACCGCTTTCACCACGATGTTCGCAATGTCATGGAGCGCCGTGTAAGTGATCTGCTTGTCAAGGCTGCCACTGGCAAGGTGGGCGCGCAGCTTCCCATGATCAACCAGCGAAAGCTCGGCTGACCGCGTATGTTTGGTAGACCCCCGCGCGCCGGCAAGGTAGTTCATAAACCAGCCGGGCTGGAAGAGACAGTATTCGATGACCTTCCTGTCCTTGTTCTTCCCCTCCAGGTACTTTCGGATCTCAAGCTTGTTCCCATAAAAGGCCTCGAGGTGCTCTGGATGGGAGCTGCAAGATAGCAAGTGGTTATTAGTGCTCCAGTAGGTTCGCGGATGGCATGGGATGGATGGGCTCACATAGACCACTCGCTCGGAGCGATTCGCTTGACGCCAGCCTCGATGGCCGCATCAATCAGCGCTTTCTGCGACGCGTTGTTCGTATCCAGGTGGACGACGATAAATGAGAGAATGGTGTGGACCCCTTGGAGAGCGCGGACAAGCGCCCCACGGTCCTGGTAGTCGACCTTGACCCACGTGGTTCCGGGGATGATGAGTTCGGAAGTTGCATCCTACTCCAGATCAGCCGCGTGACTCGGGACTGAGAGCGATCTACATTGGTCTGGTTACCTTCCGGGCGAGAATGATGATCTCATGCCTCCCCGTAGCAAGCAGAACATCAATGATCTCGCGGGCGAGCCCTATCGCCAGTTCAGCGTTAGTAGGTGGAGGTGATCAAGGTCCTGCGGACAGACTCACGGCCGGGGCCGGCGATGGCAATTCTCACCATGATGAAGACGGATAGATGTGATACAGTAGGTGTTAGTAACAGGCGCTCGAGATTGCGCCTAGTCTACGTAGATGCAGACCAGAAAAGCGATTAGTGATGAGCTGTTTTTATACGTCTATGTGTGCATGAGGAACCTATTACGTGCCGGCCCTCCCACTCTCATCTTAGCCCATGTCAAGTGTTACCAGGGCGACCAGGCTGTGGGAAAAGTATCCGAGGGAAACGAGGCTCCATCGGACGAAGTTGGTCCGAGTGTCTGTCTGGTTGTGCGGACGAGCTGTTGCAATGGGACTGCTGACAAATATGAAAGAGGTGCATTCCAAATCTCCAAGCGTTTAGTTCAGATAGTTCGCTGAGAAAGGTTCGCGGCGCACATCGATCCCTGAACAAGGCGGCCGTTGGGGGCCTAGAATTCGACAGGCATTCGCAGGACAGACGCTATAATACCCAATTGTTAATTATCTACCAATCATAACGGAGTTCCAGGGAGGGGAAGGTGGAAGGAACCGATGAGAAACAGATGGAAAACACGAGGGGTTAACAGAGGGAGGATAAGAAAAATGGATATACAAGAAGGGAAAGAGAGCAAATACATGGCGGGTGGAAGAAAGCATTCAGGTATTATATTTTGACTTCCCTGCCTTCCTCTGTATGCTCTCCCAGTTTGGTGGGATCGTGCCCGGCTGCAGTAAACCTCATTCTTCTCCTCTTGGCGT
The DNA here is from genome assembly GCA_033296875.1 of Achaetomium macrosporum. Lineage (NCBI taxonomy): Eukaryota > Fungi > Ascomycota > Sordariomycetes > Sordariales > Chaetomiaceae > Achaetomium > Achaetomium macrosporum. The sequence continues at coordinate 87,739 of MU860084.1, forward strand.
CGGTGGGCTGTCACCATACGTAGGTGTTCCATGATAAGAAGGTAAACATCATTGGCATCGAAAGAGCGAAGACGAACTCCTTCGGCTTAGGATTGGGGTTCGGTGTGAGAGGAAGCCCGAAGCCCGAATGGAGCACGTGCTGCGGTTGCAAGCCCGTGCCTCCCATCAACATCTGAAACTTGCATTTCAGCATCCAACATCTAACCACGGTATCTATTCATAGTCTAATTTTCATCAACCCAGCCAATTCTCGAACCACGCAACGTCGATCCACATTCCAACCCTATTCGTCTGCCCATACATCATACCCGAACGTGTCCTTCATGTTGACAAATCTGGTGTGCCGCCCCCTCGCAACGTCCTCCACCGCTTGGAAATCGGCGTCGTTGAGAATCGGCACCTGGAGGTTGCTCTCAATGCGGCTAGGCGTCGAGCTCTTGGGCAGCACGACGTAGCCCCTCCGGAGGCCCCAGCCCAGCAGCACTTGGGCAAGGCTGAGGCCGCTGCGCTGGGCCACGTGGTTCAGCGTCGGGTTCTCTCTGACCGTCTCGCCCGTCGTGGGGACCTGGTTCTGCGACCCCAGCGGCGAGTAGGCGGCCGGCATGATCCCGTTCTCGAAGCAGAAGTTGACGAGCTCCGTGTTGGGGAGGAATGGGTGGATCTCAATCTGGTTGACTGTCGGCTTGATGCGGGCAAAGCTCAGCAGCTTCTTCAGCCCCGGGATCGTCCAGTTGGAGACGCCAATCGCCCTCGCCTTGCCGCTCTCGGCGAGTTCTTCCATCGCCCGCCATGTCGGCTCCGGGTTCTCGGTCAGCTCCTTGTTGATGATGTACTTGCCGTCCGGCCCGAGCTTGACACTATGGTCGTCATTCCTCTCGGCGGCAATCGGCCAGTGCACCAGGAAGAGGTCGATATAATCAACCCGCAGCTTTTGGCGCGAATTTTCGAAGCTCCACTTGACGTCCTCGGGAGCGTGAAGGTGGTTCCAGACCTTGGTGCAGATGAAGATGTCCTCGCGCTTCACCGTGGGGTTCTTGCTCAGGAAGTCGTGCAGCGCGTCGCCCACCTCGTCCTCGTTCTGGTAGAACCACGCGCAGTCCAGATGACGGTAGCCGACTTCCAGCGCCTTGGTCACCGCCTTGTACGTCTCTCCCTTGGCTCCTTCATTGGCGAAGGTGCCGAACCCGATAGCCGGGATCTTGACGCCGTTGTTGAGCGTGTATGTCTTGGAAGCAGCCGCCATCTTTGAATTCGGGAGACTGATGAGTCGATAGGTTTCGGCTCTTCTTGGGGACCCAGCGACAAGACAATCCAAAAATAGCGCGCTCGTACGACGGGAGACTCAGGAACAACACAACAGAGAGCAGGACCCTGAGGCTTCTTCTGCACTGGTGCGACAAATAAATCTGCGCCAAGTCATGCTCGCTCAACACTTCCTTGTCTAGTCAACATTTCCACGGCTCTGACGGCATGTTTCGTTGAGAAAGCCCGAGTTTGAGATCTCGAGATGTATCAAGGTCCACCCTTCCGCAGGGCGGGTTCCACATGTGACGTATAACAGGCTATCTGCGGCCCCACAACGCTTCGAAAGTCGGAAAGAGCTTCGAAGCGGCAAGGAACGGCATCGGGCATTAAAGGCTTCACCGGGTAGGATCCGTTTTTCTGGAGCCCCTAACGGCAGATCACTTTGCGCCTGCGAGATCCGATCGTCAGGTCCAAGTCATTGTATCGGCATCTTCTACCCGGTTCCTACCGTTGCACTCCGCCGCCCTGAGCCAAGTGGACATTTGCTGCCTGCCAAGTCACACATCTACGTGTAGTTTCGGGAATCGCCTCGCGTCTGCACGCACCAACGGGCGAGAGTTTCGGTTGAACGGGGAGGCAAACGACACGGCCTCGGGCTCCGCCGAAGACCCTTACTCTCAGAGTTTTCCACCTTCTGGAGCCCCATGACGACATCGATACAGGGATCTTACCACTACCCGAAACCTTCAGCTTACACCGCATCTTACAATGGTTCTGCCTCCCTGATTGATCAACTCTGCACGCCCTGCAAAGACGGGTTTGATGAGGCAGGCATACCGATAACCAGAAGACTCGAACATGATTCGGACGAAGAGGAGCGGTGAGACAACAAAGCATGGGAATGGGACGACGAGATGCCACCGGCTGGCTGCAGATCCAAGTTGCCCGGCGTAACATCGGGGCCATTCTGTCAAATTCTCCTCAACGCCACTCCATAGTGTCGTCATACTGGAGCATTGTAGTGGATTAGAGGGCCCAATTATGATACCGCCGCCGCTTGATAGACGACAACCGGGGGTATGTTGTAAGAAGCGAATCACGGTTGCCGGGTGAAGGCACATTCCGAGTCTTGCTTCTCTATCCTCCAGGGTTCTTGCGCGGTTTGCTTCCGTGCTCCGGGATATAAGAGTTGCCCTTCCTCGAGAAGTGTTTTGACTCGTGTCAGCGATCAACCGTTACCGCCCTCGCATTGCTTCAGGTCGTTGTTTAGTCGTTTACTCCAGAATAGTCAACAAGCCCAGCAACCATGTCGAAACCCGGGTTCAAGGAGGTCGATTTTAGCTCTTCGCCGCAACAGTCGATGCACACTCCTCCTCATTCGCCGACGATGACCAGGCACTCTAACAGGGACTCTCCAAGTCAACACCAAAGAACGGATAGCTTCAGTAGCGCTCGCTCCAGGCAAGACAGTATCCGCCAACGAAGGCAAACAGTCCGGGACAGTCTCGGAGAGGGTAACCTCACCATCCCGACATCACCTCGGGGGGGTTCTCACAACACCATCGAGGTGCCGGCAGTCAGATCGCCCGATGCGGACTCGTCGCAGTACATGCACCAACTCTCAGCATCTCCATCCATGAAGGAGCGGAGGGTGTCCCGGAACTCGTTCGGCACCACACTACCTATCCCAAGGTCGAAGCGCCAGTCGCGGCTCAGCAGCGTGACCTACCCAGCAGAATTCGCGGGGGAGCTCAGGTCCGGAAAGATCACACCGCCGCGCGAGATCTTGACCTCGCAGGTGCAAGATGTCTTCTCCGACAAAGTCCAGAAGGCCAAGAACATGGCATTCGTCTTCGACATTGACGGCGTGCTGGTGCACGGGGACCGTCTCATCCCGGAGGGCAAGCGGGTGCTCCAGATGCTGAACGGGGACAACCAGCTCGGCATCAAGATCCCCCACATATTCCTCACCAACGGCTCCGGCAAGCCCGAGAAGGCGCGGTGCGAGCAGCTCTCCAAGATCCTGCAGAACCCCATCAGTACCGACCAGTTCATCCAGAGCCACACGCCCATGCGGGCGCTCGCCGAGTACTACAACACGGTTCTGGTCGTCGGCGGCGAGGGCTACCGGTGCCGCGAAGTGGCCGAGGAGTACGGCTTCAAGGACATCATCGTGCCCAACGACATCGTGGCGTGGGACCCGTCCATCGCGCCCTACCGGGTCTTCACCGAGGAGGAGCGGGCCACGTCGCGGCCGCGCGACTTCTCCAAGGTCAACATCGAGGCCATCCTCGTCTTCTCGGACTCGCGCGACTACGCGACCGACATGCAGATCATTGTGGATCTGCTGCGGTCCGAGAACGGGCGGCTGGGCACCGTCGCCAAGGACCCGGTCTCGCAGCGCATCCCCATCTACTTCTCGCAGGGCGACCTGCTGTGCCCCACCGAGCACCCCATCCCGCGCATGAGCCAGGGCGCCTTCCGCATCGGGCTCGAGGCCATGTACAAGGCGCTGACGGGCGTCGAGCTCGAGCGCGTGGTCTACGGCAAGCCCGAGCTGGCGACGTACAAGTATGCCGACGAGGTGCTGGCCTCGTGGATGGAGACGCTGCACGGCGAGGAGCGCGTGCCGCAGAACATCTACATGGTTGGCGACAACCCGGCCTCGGACATTGTGGGCGGCAACATGTACGGCTGGAACACCTGCCTGGTCAGGACGGGCGTGTTCCAGGGCGGCGAGAACGACGAGGAGAACCCGGCCAACTTCGGCGTGTTTGCTAACGTGTGGGAGGCGGTCACGGCTGCGTGCAGGAAGGAGTTGGGTGATGATTTTGTGTTTAAGTGGGACGAGAAGGTGGTTAACCCTGTGATGCAGCATGCTCATGCGGCGTCAGCGATTGAGGTGTGAGTTTGGAGTATTTGGGTGGTTTAGTGGGCGTTTGGATCGGTGTTTATGAGCTTCCATGCTGCACTAGGAACTTGCCATACATTTCGGATAAACAAAAGGATAGATCTATTAACACCAGCCTCAGGGCTGGCCACAACTTTACGGGTTTGCGTAGCATTCATTGTGTACCTCAGTATCATCGTCAATCGTCTTAATCTAATGACTGTCTCTCTCTATTGCCGTCTTCGTCCGTTCCTCGATGTATATGGTGTGCGGGGCACGCTGTGGTGAAACGACCTGCGGCATATATCACACACCGCTCGATGCCCACTCTTGTCGATCGTCAAACAAGTGAACATTCAACTTCCAAGGTACGACCCAGTCTCCCAATGGTCAAAAAAAGTCGTACGCCAAACTACCCTGACTCCCTCTAGCCAGAAAAAAGCCGTACAGCAAACATCGATATCAGCCAGACTCATATAACTATTAGGAGATAGAACAAAATTGATTTGGTTGCCAATTCTACTCCGCATCTTCCTCCTCCTCTCCTATTTTCTTCTTTCTCTTCTCTATCTTTATCTTTTCTTTATCTTCTTTTTTATCTTCTTTTTTGTCTTCTTTTTTATCTTCTTCTTTATCTTCTTCTTTATCTTCTTCTTTATCTTCTTCTTTATCTTCTTCTTTATCTTCTTCTTTAACGTATCTTCTTCTTTATCTTCTTCTTTAGTTAACGTAACTAGTTATCTATTTTATTAACGTATAGTTATGATAAGCGAGCCGAACACTTCTCGGCACAACGCATCCTTCCTCTCCTCAACATTGTGGTTTTCTACAACTCAATATGCCTTCTACTTCAAAGGAAGCTAGGATAATCTTAGCCCTTGAGGCTCTGCAAAATGACAAGAAGCTAAGCCTCCGAGCCGCGGCCAAGCTCTACAACGTTCCAGTTACAACTCTCTATGACCGACGCGCCGGCCGGCCTACACGACGCGATCTTCCAGCCAACTCGCGGAAGCTCACAGATCTAGAAGAGAAGGCAATAGTTCAGTATATAATTGAGCTATCTGAACGCGCATTCCCACCTAGATTGAGTGGTGTGGAAGATATGGCCAATCAACTGCTGCGCGCACGCGACGCGCCCCCTGTCGGAAAACGCTGGGCTCACAATTTCGTCAAGCGCCAGCCAGACCTCCGTACGCTTTATGCGCGTAGATACGACTGCCAGAGGGCCAAGTGCGAGGATCCGAAGGTTATTGGCGACTGATTTGCGCTTGTGGAAAACACCAAGGCCAAGTACGGTATCGTGGATGACGATGTCTACAACTTTGACGAGACTGGGTTTATGATGGGCATCATCTGCGCGGGCATGGTAGTTACGACCTCGGATGGCCGTGGCAAGGCAAAGCTGGCCCAGCCTGGCAACCGGGAATGGGCAACGGTGATCCAGGGAGTCAATGCCCTCGGCTGGGCCATCCCTCCGTTCATCATCTTAGCCGCGCAGTACCACCTCGCCAACTGGTACACCGAGTGCAACCTCCCAGCCGACTGGCGCATTGCAACTACCGAGAATGGTTGGACTACCAATGCCGTGGGTCTAGATTGGATCAAGCACTTCGACTACCACACGGCGCCCCACACGAAGGGAAAATACCGGTTGTTGATCCTCGATGGCCACGAGAGCCACCACTCGACCGAGTTTGAACTCTACTGCCAGCAGAACAATATCATCACGCTCTGCATGCCTCCGCATTCTTCCCACAAGCTCCAGCCACTCGATGTTGGCTGCTGTGGACCAGCTTACCAAAGGTACGATGGCTGTAATGCACGAGGTGGCTCTTCTTCGGTCAGAGGTCTCTTCGATCCGCAAGGCCAACGAGGCACTAAGCAAGCGCCGTAAAGCTAAAAAACAAGGGTACGGCTTGGAGGATCACTTACTGTGCAAGATGCACAGGATCTAGTGGATCAGAAGGTCGTGGATGGGGAGGCAGTGCAAGAAATGCAGCTGGGTGGTAGTGGTGCAGGGCGGGCCCGTACGAAGGTTCGGTGCTGTGGTGTGTGCGGCAAGCCTGGCCACAATGCACGCACTTGCCAGGAGGCTGCAGAATCATCTGATTCAGTTATTTCCGATGTAATTGTAGTTAGTTCTTAGTATTGTTATATTGCAATTGAGGATAGTGTTCGTCGTGGTAGGGAGTGTTCGACTCGCTTATCTGTTCGGCTCGCTTATCATCTACGTTATCTTTTTTACCTTCTTTATCTTCGTCTTCTTCTTCGTCTTCTTCCTTAGTGCTCTTCCTTGGTGTATGGCTTTTTCTGATCTGGTGGTGCCAGTGCCACCGTGACTGTGGAGGAGATCAAGTTTTCCGGAGGCGGAATATCCGATCCTCTCATATTAGCTGCTACACGGGATCGACAGTAGATCCGGCAGTTGACAGCCTCCAAGTGCTCTGTCCACAGCTCTCTTCCCCCACCCTCACCACTCGCCACTGGGAGCAAGGACGGCTAATAACTCAACTACTACCGACCCATAAGTGAACAGAGCGGGGTTAAGCCGTTTTGACCCTAGAGTAATAGAGCCTCCCCCTCCTCTGCCTCATCTAACCGCCACGGTTCCTGCATTTCATCAAGAGCCACTTTGGATGTGTAACCGTTCACGATGGTAGACTGTTCGGATGCCAGTTCCAGTCCGCCGAGCGAAAATGTAAATATGCCGACAAACGTCGCTGTGAATGAACTCACCCTCTCCCCTAATCCATCGCACCAATATTGAGTTACCTACTACTAGTCAGGTATCCCAGCTCAGCACCACCACAATGTCTTCACTCCTCGCCACCCTCACCACCACCCTCACCCTAAGCGGCAGCCTCGCCTCCGCAGCAGCCTGCACGCGCCCCTTCCTGCAAAACATCACCACCGCCTACGTCGCCGCCCAAACCGCAGGCCAACCCTCCCTCCTCGCCCCATACACCACAGGCTCCCCGAACCTGATCTACCTCGAAAACAACCGCCTTGCCTCCCTCCCCACGGGCACCATGTCCACCCCGTTGAAAATCGACGTGTCCCGCTCGCTGCATGACCCAGACCAATGCGCCACCTTCACCGAGCTGATCGCCGCCTCGGACCCGAGCCCGCACGTCATCCACACGCGCGTGGTGCTGGACGCCGCCACGCAGAAGGCGGTCCTGATCGAGTCGGTCGTCACGGACAGCGGGGACTGGCTGTTCAATGCCACGGGCACGCTGGCGTTGAATAATGGGGAGAAGTGGGATGTGGTGCCCGAGGACAAGCGGGAGCCGCGGGAGGTGATTCAGGCCGTGGGGGACGCGTATTTCGATCGGTTTGGGAATACGAGTGTCGTGGTCCCCTGGGGCGAGCCGTGTTATCGGCTGGAGGGCGGATTGCCGGCGAGGGGGGAGATGAATAAGGAGGGGGAGTGTGTGATGGTGTGGCCGAGCACGATTATTGTGCCGTACCGGAGGTATGTGGTGGATATGGAGATGGGCGCGGTCGATTTGTTTGTGGGCTTTCCCGGCCTGGATCGCACGCAGGGCCAGGCGCCCATGCCGGATAGTCATCTGTTTAGGGTGGAGGGTGGCAAGATTAAGTATTTGCATACTGCGTCGGCCTGTGTGGTGGATGGGTGTGGGCTGAACGGCACGATGTTTGGGAAGAGGACGTTTGGCATGAAGGCCAGGAGGCAGTTGAGGCCTGTTAAGCTGAGGGTTTGAACCGAGCGTGTTCGAGGCAGTGGGGGATGCAGAACTGTGGCCGGGCAATAGTACAAGCAAGGGTTGGGATATAGGGAGAGAAGAAAGGGCTTGGGTGATGCTATCCTCGTGTGAGTCAACTGGTGTCGAGATAACAGAGAAAGGGTGACTCAGCATCATCACACCGCTCGACGCCACTACGGCTCCCCAGCAGCGGCTGATACTTCCTCCTTACTCCGGCTTCCTTCCGTACACCACGCGATGCGGGTACCACGTGTGGATGCTCTTATCCTTCATCTGGCGTCTGAGATGGGCGAGGTAGACCTTAATTTCCTCGGGGGATCATCCCATGACCGCACCCCACATGTAGTTGATGTATCCTGTTCAAAGGGCCATTCATGCGTCAGTTGTTGTTATTAGTCTCGCTGTAGGTGCAAAGATGGCGACTCAGATGCTCGCGCTTACTAGACTCGCTACGAAGACGTATG
>MU860085.1:0-57648 GCA_033296875.1 Achaetomium macrosporum
GCGTAAGGCTCGAATTCCATCCCTCTGATCGCGAGTAAGGTTGGTAAATCTGGGCCGTTTTGGTGTAGATGGATTGAGTAGGTCGGCTATTGCAAGACCTCGGCTAGCCATCGTCATCGTCCAGTGAGTTCGGCCGTAGGTTTGGTAGGTATTGCTGTATTGCTAACACTGGCTCATGGATTTGAAGATGAAGTATTCTCCCATAGAAATTACTAGAAAAGTGACTTACCAATGGATTCCAGGGAATGCGGGGCGCTTTTGCTTGACCCCTGTCAGATAGCCCTGCCAATTCACCGCGCTACCCCGGCGGAGGTGTACTATGTATACTACACTAGCTCATCGCTGGGGGGTCCGTTCCAGAATGGGACCGCAGATCGTACCGTAACTTACAGTAATGTTAATGTTACTGTAGGTGCCGGCCCACATCAGCTCTCACCCCGGTCCTGCGGCTCCTGCCAGATCTGGACAATGGACCCACCAAAATTCCTCGGGCGACCCATCAACTTTCAACTTCCGAAGCGCTGCTTCAACCACTTGCCGGTTCAATGGCAATGGAATATGCAAAGGCAGCCTCGGCTCGCCGCCTGCTGAGATGGCAGTCGGCGTTGACCAGGTCACGGAGCTGGGTCTGTAGCTCCTGCCGGAGCAATCTCGCCGTCGCATCGCAGCGCTTCTCGTCGGGGCTGTCGCCGGCAACCGGCAAGCCCTACTACATCACGACACCTATTTTCTACGTCAATGCCGGTATGTGCTCGGCATCCGCCACCGAACCAACACCCAGGAGACTGATTGGATTGCAGCGCCACATCTTGGGCACATGTACTCGATGGTGCTGGCCGACGCCTTCAAACGATGGCAGACGCTACTTGGGAACCGGGCGATCCTGTGCACCGGCACTGACGAGCACGGCATGAAGGTGCAGCAGGCGGCCGCCCTGCATGATATGGAACCAAAGCAATTCTGCGACGAGAATGCCGAGAAGTTCGAGGAGCTGGCCCAGCTGTCGCGCATCGACTACGACCGCTTCATCCGCACTACCGACCCCGACCACCTCCAAGCTGTCGAGCACTTCTGGTTTCTGCTGCGGGAGAAAGGGCTCATCTATGAGACTAAGCATCAGGGATGGTACAGCGTCAGCGACGAGTGCTTCTATCCGGAGTCCCAACTCGTCAAGCATATGGAGCCGTTCACGGGCGCCGTTTACTTGGCGTCCGCTGAGACCAAAAACAAGGTGGAATGGGTCGAGGAGAAGAACTACTGCTTCCGCATGACGGAGCTCAAGGACAGGCTTTTGGACTTCTATGAGAAGAACCCGGGGTGGGTGGAGCCTGCCTACCGCATGAACGAGGTCGTCGATTGGGTCAAGAACCATTTGTCTGATCTCTCCATCTCGCGGCCCGTTCAGCGCCTTAGCTGGGGCATCCGAGTCCCCGACGATCCGTCCCAGACCATCTACGTTTGGGTTGACGCCTTGATCAACTACATCACGGCTGCCGGGTTCCCTGCTTGGACCCCCGAAGAGTGGCAGAAGGACGGCTGGCCAGCCGATGTCCAGGTTATCGGTAAAGATATTCTCCGGTTCCATTGCGTTTACTGGCCAGCGCTGCTCATGGCCTTGGATATCCCCTTGCCTAAGAAGATGCTCATCCATTCGCACTGGACCTTGAACAAGAAGAAGATGTCCAAATCGCTAGGCAATGTGGTCAACCCACTCTACGCCATCAACCGCTGGGGCACCGACACGGTGCGCTTCTATCTCTTGTTCGAGGGCGGCATTGCCGATGACGCCGACTACAACAACGACACCCTGGTGATAAAGTACAAAAAATATCTCCAGTGGGGCTTCGGCAATTTGCTCGGCCGGCTCACCAGGCCTAAACTCTGGAACGTGCAACAGATAGTGGCGAACTCCTTTAGCGAGGACACTGCATCACACCCCAAGCTTTCCAATGTGCTGCAGCAGACCATGGCAGGCTTTGAGGAGGCTTTAGCAAATCTTGCACCCACAGTGGCGCGGCACATGGAACAACACAACCCCGTCTCCGCCATCCGCGAGATCATGCAGATTGGCGGACAGGTACGTCTAGCTCCGCGGATTCTCCATTACGCAGGTATTGTCACTGACAAGGACATAGTTGAACGAGTTCATGACACAAACCCAGCCATGGTCCCTAGTGAAGACGGAAAACCCGGCAGATAAAGTGGCTGCCGAGAAGGTATTGTTCCTGGTTGCCGAGGGCTTGCGAATTTCGGGCATTCTCCTCCAGCCATTCCTGCCGGACAAGTCCGCCAGAATGCTTGATATTCTAGGGGTCCATGAGGACAACAGGACATTTGGCCATGCCGTGCTGCGTTGCGACCCAAGCTACGGCGTCCCGATGGTGGATCCGGGACGTACCCGTGACGATGCCCTCTTCCCTCCCTTGATCGAGGATACCGATGTTGAATTCAGCGGGAGCCTCAAGAACAGGAAGAAAGCGACGACGAAGCAAGAAATCGTGCAGACAGAGCACTGATCCCTTGCTGCCGCCTCACAGCCCGCGGACCTCCTCCAAAGCGCCGAGAGTGTGGGATTAGTGTATGACCTAGGCGGCGTGCTGTACATTATACCGCTTCCGGCCCTGAGATAACCTGTAACTAAACTGTACAACAGTAGACATCTTGGATCAATGCCGCACGGTTTCTGGGGACGGAATGGCTTGGTAAAGAGTGTTGGACCTTAGTCAAGCGGAGCTCGCTTCGAAAGCAGCATAACCCCGCTAACGCAGAAGCTGTTTTCTTCATTGTAGGAAACAATCTCTTACCTGCACTAACTCGCCCACCAAGTGCTGCAAGTCGGGGATAGCAAAGATCGATACCCAGGCGAACATGAGATTGAATGAGTTCAGCGGTTTGTTCATTTCGCTCCGTTCATATCTGGCCTCAATTACTGACCTAGACGTTTAACACAGCCATCTCCACGGCGAAGGCCCTCCTCGTGCCCTACGACCCGCACCATGTCCTGACTTATCACGCGTGGATGGAGGATCCTGTATGCTAGTCACGCTGCTTGCTCCTCGTACATATTCTTGAGCATCTTCAATAGCTAACCCTTTAGCCAGGCGATCCAAGAGGCAACCGCCTCGGAACGGCTCACGCTTGAAGAGGAATACGAGAATCAAGAGTCGTGGCGCGCCTCGCACGACAAGCTGACCTTCATCATATGTCAGCCGCTGTCAACAGGAGAAGCCGACGGCACATCGATCCATGCGGGTGGACCTGATGCTCCGAGGAAAATGGTGGGCGACGTCAACCTGTTTCTGTACCCCTACGAGGACGAGGATGAAGAGCAACCTCCCTCGGCCACACCCGGGTTCTGCGTGGGCGAGATCGACATCATGATTGCCGACCAGCAGCATCGGGGTAGGGGACTCGGCCGGGCGGCGGTGCAGGCGTTTGTGCAGTACATATTCCGTCACTTGGATGCGATCATGCAGGAGTATGCTGCGGACAAGGACATGCCATCGCCGCCGAAGCTGAAGATGCTCATGGCCAAGATCAACCAGGGCAATGCCACGAGCATCGCGCTGTTCAAGAGCCTGGGCTTCGAGCAGGAAGGAGAGGTTAACTATTTTGGCGAAGTGAAGTTGGTGCTTCGTCACTTAGACGAGTTCGCGGCAAATGTCCCAGAGGGATACGCAGAGCTGGTCTATTCGAGGGATCAAAACCACGGTAGGCCCCAATAGAGCCATATCTTCAAACGAAATCTCTACCCACCGTGCCGTGCCGCCTGGAACCCCCAAGTCCAGCATGTAAGCCGCTCGAGTGTATCCGGGGAAGCTGAAATTGGAAATCCGTTAACTACCCTGGACCGCGCTTATCCAATACCTTTGACACGAGAGCAGTACGTGTCACTTCGCCCAGTCTAGACTCCCTTACATCCATGCCTCGGAGGTCACGCGGCACCCACAGAGGACGAACTGCAGCAGGATAGCAGCCGATAGCTAGATACTAGTGCAGCAAACAGTTACCTTAGTCCCCGACGCGTCAGGCTCGGCAACAGCACCCGAGCAAATATGGACACACCCAGAATCATCGAGGCTCCGGGGCATGCTGCAGGCCATGTGCCTATTGGATCGAAAGCGGCAACTCGTTGTCTTCCTCCTATCTCCGGTTTCCGGCCGCGGGGAAATGCCGTCGTTTACCGTCGGTTTATGCTCCACCCGTGGAAAGCCTCCGATCCGAACACACCTTAAATCTCGCATTGCGCCAGGGACAACGGCGACTTTCTTGGCAGCCGGCCTTCCGGAACAGGGCGGTACTTTGCACACCTGCAGCGGTACGCGTGGCGCATTGCTGGATCCCGGGGCACGTTTGATGCCAGTGGTCCATCTCCACCATGGTCATGGGTGTAGATCTCCTGGTTTCTTTTAAGTAATAGTCGACATCACCAGACCAGCGCCCGAGTTTGTGTTTTGTAATTCTTGGCTAAGGTGCCGAGTGTTTCTGGAAGGCGTGTGTCAGAGTACCTCGCTGGATACCGGCGGCACACGGCAGGCGGCGGCTACCCATACCACAGTAAAGTAAAGAGGGTGACAATTGCTGGTTGAAGGATCCGTCCGTTCCTGATCGTCCCGTCTCTCGGCATTGGATGTCGATAAAAGGGCGCGGTTGCAACGGCGGCCGATTAGCGTTCTAGACATCCTCAGGGCAGCAACGACTTACACCCGCTCTACCCCCGGTCCTTTCACGAACCCGTCCCTCCCAACATAGACGACAACAACAACAACAATAACCACTTACAGAATTCCCATCTTGACCCATTTTAACAACATCACGATGGGCTCTTTTTCTCCCGACCCGCCCAAACCCTGGGTCGAGACGCCGCTCATCTTCTCCCCGCCGCTCTCCCGCAAAGCAGGATGCAACATCTACCTCAAGCTGGAAAACACCCAGCCCTCGGGCTCCTTCAAGTCACGGTACGTAATTCCTCTCCCCTCCTTCCTACACTTACCCCTACTAATACTAACCTTTTACAATAGCGGCATAGGCAACATGATGCTGGCCTCCCTCTCCACCACCACCGCTTCCTCCTCAGATGACCCCCCCTCCGCAGCAGCAGACGAAGTGCATTTCTACTGCTCCTCCGGCGGCAACGCAGGCCTAGCCTGCGCCTCCACCGCCGCCCTGCTCCGGCAACCCGGCACCGGCACCACCATCAGCGCCACCATCGTCGTGCCGACGTCTACGTCCGCCTTCATGGTCTCCAAGCTGCGCGAGCTCGGCGCCCAGGTCGTCCAGACGGGCGCCAGCTGGGCCGAGGCGGACGCCTATCTGCGTGATACGCTGCTCGTGCCGGAGTACGGCGTGAAGAAGGTCTATGTCCCGCCGTTTGACCACCCGGACATCTGGACGGGCGCGTCGAGCCTGGTGGACGAGATCGCGCGGGACGTGATGGCGGGGCGGGTCCCTGGCGGCGTCGACGCGGTGGTGTGTAATGTCGGCGGGGGCGGGCTGTTGAATGGCGTGATGGAGGGGCTGGAGAGATGCGGGAAGGTGATGGGCGCCGGCCAGCCGGGGAGGAAGACCAAGGTGTTGGCCGTGGAGACGGAGGGCGCCGAGAGCTTGTATGCGAGCGTGCAAGCTGGGGAGCTAGTGACGCTGCCGGCCATCACGTCCATTGCGACGTCTTTGGGGGCGCGGAGGGTGTCGAAGAAGACGTGGGAGTGGTTTCAGCGGGCGAGAGGAGACTTGATCAGTACGACGGTGACGGATCGGGAGGCTGCACTGGCGTGCGTGAACTTCCTGGATGATGCGAGGATATTGATCGAGGTCGCCTGCGGTGCGACAGTGGCGACGGCATATAACGGGTACTTGAGGCAGTACCTGGGTAAGGGGTTGACGGATGAGGAATGGGCCACGAGGAATGTGGTGCTCGTGGTGTGCGGAGGGTCTCATACCAGCTTAGAGATCCTAGAAAAGTACAAGAAGACGTACGGGATAGAGTAGAAAAGGGGTTAGGGGTGGAACGGTATGGTATGGCGTGTAGGGGCATCGTATAAGCGTGCTCAGGCGGTTAGTAGATCCCTTAGTTCTGATTCCTAGGAGACATTCGAATGGCTTAACTGCTGGACTTGGACTTCCAGGCTGCAGGACAGAAGTGGATTCTAGTTCTAGACCAGTCGGCTATATAGACTACGCAATGGATATGTTGAAGGGGGCAGTTGCATGGCTTTGAGAGTCAACAGGGGAAGATACATCGAGGAGTGCGTGCTCTATTTAAGTTAACCTACATAACGGATTTTCTTACGTAGGTGTGTTCGAAATTGTCTAACCTATACCAATTAGGGTGAGTAGGAACAGGAAATCTTCCCTACCAGGTAGGTACCTTAGTAAGAGGTGAGAGTACTGGCGTCAAGCTTTGCGCCTGAGGCATTGTGTAAACCGCCAGGCAGTTGTAGTCAGGGGTATCGCGGTGCCTTCCAATCGATATTGAGGTGCTGCGGGGTCGAGAGCAAGATCAGATGAAGGTCCTCGGAACTTACTGTTCACGCCTTGTCTGGGTTGTGATAGTGGTAGCTCGATGGTGTGAAGAAACTCTGAAAGCCTGGCCGTCAACAAAGGGGATCAGTTGCCTTGCGCCTTATTGTATTTAAAACTGGAAAGGGGACGCGGTCATCTCCAAGGCAAAGATCTCCCCAGACAGAGGTTCCCATTTCAGTGTTCCTAACTTCCAGGTTCTCGCGGATACCGAACAACGATAAAGCTGGGATCGTCTAAGGGCCGCAGTGCACTTGTCCGGTCTTCTACCTTTTTCCTTCTCTGGCCGCTGTCTCCAAGGGTGAGCGAGGTTCTTGGGCAAGCACATCTGCTTTCCACCACGCCGTGTGTAGTGATCACTCTGAGCACATTCGTGGATGGTATTCTCATCCCAACTGGAAGTCAGCAGTGAACATCTTCCCACACAGCTAGAAGCACCGACTTCCCCTTCATAGAGCCCGAGGTAATTTCCTTTCCTCCTCTTCCTCCTGAAAAGTTTCGGGTTTCTGAAATATGCCATTCCAAATTCTTTTCGCATAGTTTCCTTCTGCTTTCTCCCAATTCGTCACCGTCTTAACCCTTCAGAAAAGTGTCCTGGAGATTGCACCTGCTTTCACTTCCCATCATAAGAAAGCAGCGGCCATCTTCCTTTCCTGCGGCCGTGCAGCAGGGTAGGTAGCGCTCTTTCAACTTGTGTTTTCGCATTTGTCTGCGGTGCCTGCCATTGACCGGGATCACACAGCCAGCCATCCACGGGGAGATGTCTTGGTAAGACTCAGGACCCTGTTGACACTTCCTCATCCATAGGTACGTCCTTCCCCTGCGAACAGTGGCAACTTGCCAGTAGCAAGAACGGCATCTAAGATGTCCTAGGGTTCTAACGGCTCGCTGTGGAATCACCATAGATCTTGGCCCTTCCCTTGGCAGCATGGCGAGTAATATGGACCCGTATCAAGATGCCTCTCGTCAACAGAAGGGTGCAGGATGGCTTGCCCAGCCCGGTTTGCGTCTGACCAGACATGATCCCATGGATCTGGATGACCCTGGACCTCTTCAATCTCGTTCTCAGCCATCCAGCGTTCCTCAACCCCGCCGGCATACCTCAAGTATCCTTCACCATGGCGCCAGCAAGACAACTGGCCGCCCGCCCGCCTGCCAAACCTTCTGTGCTGATGCATCCACTGGTTCATCTCGTCCAATTCCCTCCAGCACCCCCTCATTCCGTCGCTTCTCAGGCAATGGGCTCAAGCGCAAAGCGTTTAACCTCGACAACGACGAGGATATCATCATCGTTGAGCATCCGTCCGGAGGACAGCCCATCACACCCCCAATTACACCGCCCAGCAATTCGCAACGCGGGCAACATGCCAAGGAAGTGATAGACCTGACGGGGAGCGACGACGACGACGTAATGATCATAGATCCGCCGGCCGCAGAGTTGACTCGCCAGCTGCGCCCTCAATGGCCTATGACCTCAGCCATCCGATCTGAGAAGCGTCTCAAGTTGACACACAGAGGATCAGCATCCGCCGCCATTCAGACGCAAGTACAACAAATTCCCAAGGAGCATGCACCAAAAACGGATGCATCTGAGGAGTTAGAAGTGTTACCAAGTGTTGAATCAGTGGTTGACTTCTTCACATTGCCGGTCGAGGTCCGCGACAAAATCTACCGGCTGCTGCTCGTCTCACAGGGGCCCATTCACGTTCGGCAGCTCTGGACCGAACGGATCCGCCGTCCTAGTCGCCGTTATAGTAAGAACGACGATCTCGAAACGCGTATCGACACGGCAATCCTGAGTGTATGTCGCCGCACCGCCGTCGAAGGCACGCGCATACTCTACTCGGAGAACAGCTTCCTCTACCAGCTGCGAGACCATGCTGAGGAGTGCTTCCCCCGACATCCTCAGAGAGGCCAGAAGGACCAAGAGACACGCACCATCAACCTGGCCAAGTACAGCCACCTGATTCGACACACGGAGATCGAGCTGGAGCCCAACCGCACGGAGCCCGAGTACGAGAAACTCATGGCTGCCGCACTCGGAACCCTAGCCCCCAGGTCCGATGCCGCGAACCACCGCCTCCCGCCGTGCGGTCCTATCCATCTCCACACTCTCACAATCACCATCTCGCCCCTGATCACGGCCTCCAGCCACGGGTCTTTCTTCCTCAACGTAACCGGCTTCTTCAGCAGGGCCCGAGACGTCCTCAAGCAGCTGCAGCGCATCCACGTCGACTTCCTGCGCATCAACGTCCACGTCAACTCGCACATCAAGAAGTCCACCAATTCAAGTAGTAGTAGTAGTACCCATCGGCGCCGACGGCCCAAGCCGTACCACCTCCAGACAACCCTGGACATGCGCTACCTCCCCCGCCACAACAACCACCACAACAACAACAACAACAACAACAAAATGGAATCGGCCGATGACCAGCAGGAGGAACCCCTGGAAACCCTCCTCTGGAGAAACGACGCGCTAATCCACGAAGCACGCCGCCGACAGTCCGACAAGACGGCCGAAACCCTCCGCCACCTGCGCCGGCACATCGAGGCCGCCTGCCTGCGGCCCGAGAAGGAGCTTCGGCGGGGCGGCGTGTGGGAGGAGCACGGCGCTGCAGAGGCGCGGCGGAGGGAGCAGCGGGCTAGGCTGGAGGCGCGGCTGGACGGGTATAGCGACCATGGTGGCGAGGATGATGATGACGACGAAGATGAGGAGGAGGATTGGAGGCTTGGTGGGGACAGGAAGTTCCTGATTATTTCGTTTGTGAAGGTCGGGGGCCAGATGCGTGCTTATCGTGCTTGAGCGTACGGAGGGGGGTGGTGTATATTAGGGTTTGGGAGGGAGGTCACGGAGAGATCGCAGATTGCACACAAGGGCGGACATAGCAGAAAAGAAAAAGGAGTTTGCTGGGGTTCTGAGATGGGATGGGCGGAATGGTTTGCGATTTAGCCGTCCTGGACAGGTCGGGGGATGGTTAAGGATTCACAGTGGCATCCATGCATCGAGCTGAGCGTTCCTTGGGCAGGAGGTTACCGGGGAATGGGCATCTCTGCCATAATCATGAGCATATCTAGGAGGACATTTTCATGGGAGGTCATATCGGTGGCTCATCCAGGTAGCATCTCGCCTTGCATAGTGTTCTTTGCTTTTTAGCTCGGCCCAGAATCAAGCAGTGATTTTCACCTTTGATACATCCAGCGTCTCTGTGTCCACTAACACGATCTCGCGTGTCGTGGCGAACGAGGGGACCAAGACCAGCCGCACTATCTGCCCTTGCGGACCTTCGATGACTTTGGTTCCGAACTCGGGTTGACAGCCCACGAAGTAGAGGTGCGGACATTCCTTCATGACGAAGGGTTCGTCTTCTTGGAAAGGGTAGGACCCTTTTCATATCTATCGTCAGCCAAACTTTCCTTCTACTGAGAATGCGTGTGTGAGTAAATAGTGCATGACTTACACAACGTATCCGGCGCCGTCGGTGCGCTACATCGCCACCGACACATCGCCTCCATCATGCCCAGCCGGTCCTCGCTGTCTACGTACTTGCAGATGTCGTCAAGGTTCTGCCCGCCCGTCCCTAGCACCCGCCACCCTTCGATCTCGCCCTCCCACGGGTTCGTCACTGGGTCGAGCCACCCGGGCTCTGTTGACCCTGGCATTGCTGTGTAGGTTCGTGCCTTTGGGAACATGGCTGAGTGGATCGGTTGCTGTGGGTAGCTTGCGTTGGCCGGGTCGAGCTCGCCTGGGAGAAGGGTGACGGGGATGGTGGGGAGGAGCGAAGAGAGGAACGTGTCGAGGAGTTGAGACGGGAGCGTGTTGTAGGAGGAGGAATCGTAGCCGTATTTCTTGTGCGGCTTCTTATCGGCCGTGGCGGTCTCCTCGAGGGAGGGCTTGGCGATGGAGTTACCGGCGATAATGAGCCGTGATATGTGAGAGAGCTCGGACTGTGTGGCGGGGTCGAGGGCTTCGCCTAGCAGGAACTCAAGCAGGAGGTTGAGTCCCATTGCGTAGGATGTGTCGGTACCGGAGAATTCGAGGCCTGAGACGATCGCGACTTTCTTTGATGGCTGAGAGCCAGTCATCTCGATGTCTTCGTCTTTGACTTTGGGTTGCCGATTGGCAGCTTTAGATGAAAAAGGTTTGGAGAGGGACCAACGCTCCGGTTGGGGAGGGAGATCGGCAAACTTGAGGTCGATGACCTCGAACTCGCCATTGGCGTTCTCGGTGCCCATCACGGCGATGATGCAGCCTGTTACGAGGAAGTAGTCTCTGAGGAGGTTACCAACTAACCGGATGCGACCAGAGTCGTCTTCCAGCATAATCGACTCCCCACCGTTCTCCGAGTAGTAGTGGTCTGCAGTGGTAGGAGCAGAGATCCACCGCTAGCCAATGTCAACAAGAACCGCTCTGCAGAGTGGTTCTAGAGTAGACCACTCACATCCTTGGACACGTCCTCAAGCACGCTGGGCTTCAGCGGCATGTCCATGTAGACCGTGCCAGCGACCCAGCACAACTGGCCCTGCCGGACGTCCAAGACGCGGTCCACCTTCGTCGCCGTCTCGCCGCCCAAGATAGTGCCCTCCCATGCTGCGTTGGCAACTTCTTCCACGAAGGGCTTGATTTTGGTCAGCCGTAAGAAGTATATATCGGCAAATTGCTGCTGATACTGGCGGTCCTGGGGAAGAGCGAAGGTATTCAGGGGTCTGTAGTTCGATTCACTGCGTTCAATGGGTTCTGGTGCCTCTCTTCTATTGGACATATTAGCAATCTGGATACTTCTTCGGCTCATGTTATGTTTCTGAGTCCTCACGATGGTTTCTGGAGCAAACTTGTATCTGCAATCTCCTCGAGAGTCACCATTGTTACAGTTGGCGGTGCTGAGCGTCTAGGTAGTTGTTACAACGAGTTGCAAGTCAGACTTCAGACGCGCTTGGAGAAGCTTGACGCGACGAGGTTCAATTAATTACAGGCGCGTCAGGCACCTGCCCCGCTAACTGGGGTGCGATAAGATAAACGTTCAGCGCCGTGGGGTCGATCGACGATAAGGACCAAACGCAAAAAAAAGTTCGAGACCAGATTGAACCGCTGCAACAGGTTACTAGACACGGCTTTGGAGCGAATTGTTCACCACCCACACTAAAATCATCTCGAGACGCCGTCGAGTTTTCTCCTTGATTCAACATACAGCACCCAGCAGGACAACAAGAAGTGGCTTCGCAATGGACGAACCAATGGCGGACGCCCCGGGACCCCAGGTCAGGGTGACCTTCACCACAACCGAGGCGGACCTCCAGCTTCCCGAGAGCAAGCGACAGCTCCTCGTGCCCGCAGATATCCGGCGATATGGCCTATCCCGAATTCTCAACTCCGAGTCGATGCTCGACACCGGGTCCATCCCCTTCGACTTCCTCGTCAACGGCAGCTTTCTCCGGTCCAGCCTCGAAGACTACCTCACTAGCAACGGCCTCTCGTTCGAGACAAGCATTACCCTACAATACGTCCGCAGCTTAATACCGCCCGTTTACGAAGCCAGCTTTGAGCACGATGACTGGGTCAGCGCCGTCGACGTGCTCTCCGAAAGCTCACCATCTGGTCGCTGGTCGGGCGACAGTTTCCAGCGCGGCCAAGACCGGATCCTCTCTGCTTCTTACGACGGCCTGCTGAGGATATGGAACGCTTCGGGCCAGGTGATCACAACCTCCCCATCTGGAAGCCATGGTGGACACACAGCGAGCATAAAAGCCGCCAGATTCCTCACCAACTCCCAGCTTGCCTCCGCCGGCATGGACAGAGCAGTGCGAGTATGGAAGTACACCGAAACAGACCAATTCTCGGGCGACCTCAAGCCGACCCTCGAACTGTACGGCCACACCGGCTCGATCGACTCCCTCGAAGTCGACGGCGCCTCCAAGCGCCTCCTAACCGCCTCAGCCGACGGCGCGATTGGGTTCTGGAGCACGTCCAAGAGCACTGCCCCGGAAGCCGACCCTTCCCTCCTCCCCGGCGCGCAAGCCTCCAAACGGCGCAAAGTAACCTCCTCCGTCACCGCCGCCCAGCGCGGGCCGCTCTCCCTCATGCAAATCCACAACGCCCCCGCCAGCGCCGCCATCTTCGACCCGCGCGACCGCACCGTGGCCTACTCGGTCTCGCAAGACCACACCGTCCGCACCATCGACCTCACAACCAGCAGCGTCGTCAGCACGCTCTCCACCTCGCACCCTCTACTCTCCCTCTGCACGATCCCGCGCTCCGGCAGCGCGCCCTTGCTCGCGGCGGGCACCGCGGCGCGCCACATCACGCTGGTCGACCCGCGCGTCAGCGCGTCCACGACCTCGGTCATGACGCTGCGCGGGCACACCAACAAGGTCGCCAGCCTGTACGCGTGCCCCGAGAACGAATACTCGCTTGTGTCCGGCGCGCACGACGGGACGTGCCGGATCTGGGATTTGCGGAGCGTGCGGCCGGCCACCAAGGATGAGGGCGGGCTGGGCAGCGTCAGCGAGCCCGTGTACGTCATTGAGCGGGAGAGCAGGCAGGGCAAGAAGAGGGCCGTTGCTGGGGAGGGGTGCAAGGTGTTTAGCGTGGTGTGGAACAAAGAGTTGGGGATCTTGAGCGGTGGGGAGGATAAGAAGGTGCAGGTTAATTCGGGGAGGAATGTACTCGCGAAGTAAACGGCGAGAGGAAAGGCGGATGTCGTTGAGAACTACCCAAGTAGGCTAGAGAGAAAAAAGAGGGAAAGAGCCTGTATGTATGGAAAAGGACGGTGAAGATTATACCCAGATGCAAAGATGGAAGACCAGGTTGTTTGGAGTTGGGATAATTCCATTGTCAACTCGCGACGTTGTGGAAATTAGCCCCCGATGACTTTTTGATATCAGAAATCCGGGGCCAGCATTAGAGTGCTAGCCCCTTGCACGAAAAACTATAGGGTCAGCATCTCGTCAGATGTCTTGTATGCGGTTCTATGTCGCTACTCCAAACACCTGGGGCAAATGAACATTCATCCCTGGTTCCGTTTCATCACATCGTAAGCCTTCTATATATCTAATATGACCGATGACACTAACAGGAGGACGTGGCCCGGCTCTGCAGCAGGGAAGCCGAGGTTGCCACCCCCTGATTCCGCTGATGTTGCCAGAGGCCGGAAGGTCCTTAGGCGTCTCAAGGCAGGGCCACGACTTCTGGGTGGGCCGTGGTACGAAATGTCACACTCTACGGCCGAGATGGCTCGCTCCTGTGACGCAGGGGTTCCTCTTGCCGTAGGTCGACAGCACTATTATCTTGTACGGCTTGTGATGATTCCCCCTTCGTCAGTCATGTCCCATTGGTTAGCTGTATGGCTGACTGATGTTGGGGGTCTGCCCAGCAGTATACATCCAGCTATTGGCTTGCTTGATACGGTGCAAGTTAACTAGCGGTCTGCCTACTTGTCCCGGTGCAGATAACGTAGTCGGTCGGCGTTTCGGCTCAAGTAACCGTTTTGGCAGGAGGATGGGACTGAACAGGAGGAGTCTTCTCGTTCCTAGGGGCCGGCTGCGTCTGAGCTGTCAACGAGATCGGGCCCATCGACGAGGACGGCATTGTCTTGGTCGGCGGCTTCGCAATCGGGACCCTGTTCTTCCATGGCCGTTGAGAGAACCCCTTCTGCTAGCCTGATGGGAATATTGAGCTCGGCGTGATGAGGGAGCGGAGGGACAGGGTTGAGGTTCTTCCGCTGGTGATCTAGGACAGCATAGAGTTGGAGGTTCGCGTAGGCGTCGGATGCCGCATCTGAGGTTATCGGTCAATATGTGGTAGTCATACACGGAGATTTCCTTACATTTGACTTGCTCCATATGCAGTGGCTCAAACCAGTTACCAGCACGAACATCGTTGCCCTTGAATATGGGCAGCCCAAGACAATCCTGAACCTGCGTGGCCAGAGAAACTGTCCTTTTATTGATGAGACCATATTCGCCGCTCCTCGAGTACTTGACGAGTTTGTAAAGGTGACTCAGCTCGAACTGACCACGGGTTTTAATGCCCAAGAACTCGGACAACCGTGTACAGTCACCCTTGATGCAAACGCCAACTTTGGTGATTTCGGGATCTTCCATTATTTTCTTCAGGGACGGCGCAACCAGATCCACGGCTTTCTTCGGATACGCGGCAATGTGAAAGAGTCCGATCCGGCTGGGAGTGGCCAGCTGCACGAGAGAGACATTCTTCCTCGCACCCGAGTTCTTTGTCGCATTGACCATCCACTCCAAGTCGAAGCCAAGGATTTTCTCGTCCATGAAGTACTGCTGGAGAACGCGCTCCGTGGTGTGTAAGCTCGTGCAGTAATGGACTTTGACCTTGGCATCAAGCGCGCCGTCCTTGCCTGGCCCTCGGTACATCTGGTAACTCCAAAAAGACTCAGGGGTTTCCTCAGCGGCTTGCCTTGCAGCCTGGAATGCTTGTTCTGGGATTTTGAACTCCAGAGGCGTAAACGGGGGGATGTGGGGACCGGTTTCCTTGGGCTTGGGCTTCTGTGTGGCATCGGCCACGACAGCCTGTGCATCCTCGCTGGCACCATCAGCGACCAGAGCTGTTGTGGAAGAGGTCGTGACCGCCGTGGCATTGGTCACAGTCGAGGTTGTGATAATGGTCCGAGTCGATGTCCGGATGGTTGCCACACGGCCCTGAGCCTTTCCCGCCCCCTGACCAGCAGAGAGCTCGTCGGGCGCAGTGCCCAGGGACAAGACCGTGGGCAGAGAAGTCGGAAATTCCTGCGAGGCAACAGCTGCTGAGCTTGCCGGCGCGCTCTGGTGCGTCACCAGCGGCAAGCGAGGATAGACAACGCTGCTGCCGCTGGCAAACACAATGCCGCGACTTACATTCCACAATTGATGTGTGGTCTTTCTGGCGTCCATCTTCACGCAATATCGATGCCTTGGACGAAGCTGATTAGTCCCAAGCCAACGTACAGCACGTTGCAGCTCTGGCAGGGGCGGCACTTACAGGGCGTTGCGCGATTGAGATGAGTGAAACCGGCGTCGACAGTGACACCGTGGAAGAAGCCCTGCAACGCCATTCGCTCCACGCGTATGCAACGGCCTCATCGGCAACCGAACGGACACACTGCTGAATGAGCGGACCGCGCCATGACTGCAAAGGGGCATGACGCTACAACTGTCGGAAGCGGATGTCGCCTTGAAACTGGGAGCAGGCAGACGCGCGCTAATGATGGACCCATGTCGCGAGGTCGGCACCGGGGGATGTCTCCACCTATCCAAACTGAATGCTACGGTACCTACCACAGTACGGATCCGTACGTAACATGATGAATCAAACGGAACTTGATTGCGTATTACAACACATTACCACCACAGCCGTACAACCATCGCCAGAGCCATAAATTCAACGATAAGTCGCTGGAACAATCGCTTTCATACACAGAGACATAATGGCTACTCAACTTCTTCCTCTAGGTACTCGAAACCATCCATAAAGTCCTACCGCGACATCGTGAGCTAAGCGACTGACTGACCGATGCGCAGAACTCATCGACAAGTGTGTCGGGTCCAGCATCTGGGTCCTCATGAAGAGCGACAAAGGTCCCGACTCCCTTCCTAGCAACGCCGCCTACGGCTCCAGCAACACGGTGCGCTAACGGCCAACTGACAGAATTCACCGGGACTCTGGTGGGATTCGACGACTACGTCAGTATGTTTTAACCTCCATTTCTCTCGTTCGGCTTCCGAGGGGCTTCGCTAACACCCAGCTCTAGACATGGTGCTAGAAGATGTCACCGAGTTGTAAGCAAGCAGCCCGGCTTGGCGCCTCGTGTTTCTGGATGCGCAGACTGATGGTGGCCCCAGTGACTACTCCGGTAACCACACCAAGCTAAAGAAGATTCTGCTGAACGGGAACAACGTTTGCATGGTGAGCTTTTGCCCTTTGTTCCTCTAATAAGTCTTGGCTGTCTAACGGTGTTCGCAGTTGATCCCAGGAGGCAAAGGACCATTAGAGACAGCTACATCATGAGAAGGAGACTATTTCTGTTGGAAATTGCTGAGACTGTTCTGGAAGCTGATCACTGGAGACGAGATTGGCAACTTGCTCTCGCTCATCGGGGAACGGAGGGATGCGATTTGGGAATCGCCAAGTGCGAAGCAATAGTACCTTGTTATGGTATCTACCGGTGATGTTACCCATCAAACCGATTCATGATCTATAACCAAAAATACCTTATGCAAACCCCGCCGAGTTCAGGGCCCCCATCGCGGCTCCCATCTTCCGAGTTAGCCAATCTATTCCCGGACCAGTGATGACCCAAACCGGAATCAGGAGCCGGTCCGGCAACAATACTTTCTATTAAGAGAAAACGCCATAACAGGTGCACCACGCAAGACCTCAATGATACAGCCCGCCCCAAGAACCGAACGCCTTCCCAGAACGCCCCAACCAAGCCCCTCCACGTATAGATGTAGGCAAGAATGCCCAGTCCTAGAACCCGTTCTGACCTCCAGAACCCCCGGCACCAGCGTTTTCGCTCTGGTCCGCATACTTCCGGAGCGCAAGCTCCTTTTGGAACTCGCGGCCGAGCTGTCCATACATGGCCACAAGTTGCTTGCAGCACCGGACAACGGCCTCGCGGGGAGTGATGGTGCCGTCGGTTTGGACGCGGAGAAGGACTTCCGGCACGTTAGGGTGGCCGACTGGAAAAATTACGGGATCAGTCTCAGAAAAGGCAGTTGAAGAGGGGAAGATTATCTACCCTTATACCCCGCCATCATGACGTTGGGGGCCATCTTGAGATGCTCGCTGAGCAGGTTGCCCAGGGTGTGATCCTCTTTGAGGATGGTGAAGTCCGATGTATTGGACATGCCTGGGATAAATGATTTAGATTCCCGATGGCCGCCTCGAAGGCCAGGGGAGAACTGACCAGTGACTACGGTCTCGGTGATCTTCTTCTCTCCTTCACCGAGCACATAGGACTCGAATCTGGATAGTATTCGAGTCAGTATCGAATGTTTCCGGGAAGGCGAAAAGCCGATGCATCGCAGAATCCAACCCAATAGGAACATTATCCTCGTGTTTGTAATTCCTGGTAGCCATAGTCGCAGCCGGCCAGCAACACAGCGACAACAGGAACAGCAGATGATGTCGTATTTGCCAGAGCCAATGTTGTTTTTGTCGAACACCGAGAAGAGAGTTTGTGGGACTGAGAGTTAGGAGGTCGGTTGTCGCTCGGTCGGTCCACCGCACTGTAGAGGAGGGACCTCGAGTCTGTACCCTCCGAAGCCCACCACATGCTGAGACTCCAACTCGTCGAGGCCATGACGTAGTTGTGCCCCAGGCTGTATCATCCGGACACTGTCCGGGAAGGTGCGACCCGGTGGTGACCATATTCCAGTCCAACCTGAACGGATTTTGCCCAGCACCACAGCGCTGGTGCTCATGATGAGAACCCAGCAACAATAAATTCTGGAGCACCGCATGACAACCTAGGTGGCCCCTTTTGCTGATCCTGTCATGTCGGCGTCGATGTATGAACCATATCCTCTCCTCATGAAAGCACCCTCCGCCACTCAAACTGCCCGGTGAAACCGTGAATCAGGAACAAGAACAAAAAAAGGATTTGACCCACCGGTCTGGGGCGTTCATGTTTGCTAGAGATAGATGTAATATCCAAAATGCTAATGATTGATCGCAAGCAAGGGAATCAATGCCAAAGAGATAGTGAATAATGTCAAGCGACCAAGCGATGGCAGATGTAATGCAAATGTGTTGTCTATGGATCCTGCTGTTCCTTTGACAATCTGATGGCATTCGCCCCCTGCGATCCAACCTCAAAGGTTCGCGATGTGGTCCGTGCACATAGGCATCTTCTCCAAGTCGCACTGCCATAGGGTTAGGGTTGGCGATACTCACACCAGCAGACTGGTTGCAAGAACAACTGGCAGCTGTAAACGCAGCAAACCATGCCAAACAGGCAGGATGAGGGGACGTAATGCAGTCCGGTGCACTGGCAGGGCATATGCAAGCCCGGACTGAGAATTCAAGCTATCTACTACCTATCTGATGATCCTCCTCTACCACGACTGTCTGTTCCCTCTAACATACCCCAATATATGTACTATCTAATGATCTAGGCACCTGAATGAGTCCCGAAGCCTTCAACCAAGACTGCCTTCAAACCGCACGCCACGCAAATGTAATGCCCGTACGTCCGAAACCCAATGATGCTATCTCCAAAAACGACAGAAGTGATGAAAACCAAACGTGTTGTGTTCAGTGTCCAATAGCATCACAGTGGCTAGGCAAGCCGCCACCACCGGAATCTTTCGCCCAGCTCATCACCGTCAAGCTCGTCGTGTACGCCATGGCCACAAATCCGAAGATGCAGAGCAGCACGTCGGACCATCTTCGGAGGGCGCTCTTCGCCACCGCCTTGTAGTGCAACATCGGCTGTCTCGTAATTAGCATCGTCGCTTCGAATCACACGTGTCATAGCAAGAGACTCACCGGATAGATGTATACCAACGGGATACAGGCGAAGTTCCCGACTAACGCGACAAACTTATCCAAGTTATCCGCGCCTCCCCAGGCAATCAGCGCGCAAAGCGCCACTACGAAGAACCGATAGACATTCTTTTGCCACTTGATGTACGGGTTGTACTTGCCACTCTTGGTAAAGAGCGCGTTCTCGGTGATCCTGATGGCCGGGAAGATCTGCAGCGGCGTGGACAGCAGGATGGCCAGCGAGTAGAGAAACTGGACGCCGTTGACGAGCTTGTCGTCCTGCGGCAGGTTGAGCAGCACAACCGTCTCCGTCTTGGAGCCGTAGGCCGCGTACGAGAAGGCGCCCATGACAGTGAAAAGGGTGGTGATGATGATCATGACGGCGAACATGACCTTGGGAAACTTCTGCGGTTGCCGCATGGATTCTTGTATGGGGATGATTAGGCCGATGCCTTCAAACGTGAAGATGGCCGTGCCGATGAAGAGCGTCCAGTCCTTTTGGTTGAACATGACGATGTCTGCAAGCCCCTGCGTATTGAGCGTGAGAATGTCGTAGTAGAACAGGTAGGCCAAACCGATAACGATGAAGGCATCGGCGATGAGGGCGGTGAACCCCAGCTTCCCTATGTCGCGCAGGAGGGAGAAGGGGAGGAAGATGAGCATCTGGATGATGATGAGCCATGTAATGGGTATGAAGGTTTGGCAGTTGGTGACCGCTAGGATGAAGGCCTGAAGATTCTCCGAGGTGAAGACAATGTAAGCCGCAACGAACCCCAGCTGGCTGATGACGATGGAGGCCAAGATGAGCGTCCTCATCCACTTGCCGTAGAGGATGCCACCTATATCGCCGAAAGACCCCTCGACCTTTAGCCTAGTGGTGACGAGGAGAACAAAGCAATAGTAACTCAAGGCCGCCACAAAGAGTAGAACCAGGTTGCTGAAAAGCATACCGCCATTGAGGTACGCCCGGGGGAGAAATAAGACGCCGGTTCCGACGAAGGACTTGAGGAGGAGTAACGCCGCGGACATTGGGCTGTTCCGGCCACTCCCACCGCGTCCTTTCCTTCTCCTTCCACGTCGTGAGGGGGTCAGTAGCGCGCTCTCCTCCATCGGCTCCTCCTCTGAAAACTCGTCGTACTCCTCGGCCTCGCTACCGGAAGTGAAATACTCGCCGGGCTTCAACGCCTCGTCGTCTTCTTCGAGCTCTTCGCCAGCGAAGTGGCCATATAGAGTGAGAAACTCGAGAAAGCTGTTCGTGAAGAGTCGAGGCTGTGCGTGGTGGTGCTGACTTGAGCCAGAGCCATTCTCCAACTCATCCGGATCCCTAGCCGTCCGCCGGATGAAGTTGCGCCTAAAGCCGCCGGGAACCTTGATGTTGTTGATGTCGAGCTCTTCATCCTCAGGCTCCGGTCTTGGGACGCTGAAGCTTTTGCTGCGCTGCATCCTGCTTCGCTGGTCCGCTTCTTCTGTCCACTTGTAAATCGGTCGTGTTATGTCGCCACCTTGCAGTTTCAGACTCGAGAATTCGTCGTCCAATGCGCCGACAGGTTGTTTGCCTTTGGGTCGATTGCTAACTTTCCTCGACCCGTCGTCTACGACCCCGTCACCTGGCTGAACCAGATGCCTCTTGATGATCTCCGGATCTTCGTACGCGGCACTTGCCCATTGTCTCCTCCCATCAAACGAGCCATAATTTGTAGGCGTCCCCGAGCCCGGTGCATTGACTGCTGCCAAAGCTGGAGAAGCTGTTCGAGGCGGGGTGCCGAATCGCGGCGGTGAGGCACCAAGGGAGTTTGACAGAGCGGCGGCAAGGGCCGACACACCAGGACCTGCAACGTGGGAGCCGGGACCGGGAAGAGGGGTCAGATTGCCGGAACCCGCGTCCCCACCGGCCGCTAATGGCGGCTTGGGCGTCGGCGACGTGCCGAATGCTAGGGGTGAGGCAAGACGGGCGGTGGACTCGGCGCGGTCGTAGGACCGGCCACGGAACGAGCCGGGCGATGATGACAAGCGCCGCTCTACAGGAGGCGGCAAATTTCTGACGGGAGTCGACATGGCCGATGTGTTGTAGTGTATGTATAACGGCTATCTCATGCCTCGGTGTTAGGATGTCTATTGTGGGCGTTGGGTCTCAGGACCTCGATCTGATATCCGATACCGCAAGGGACGGCGATGATGACTCGGCGGCAGAAGAGCCAACGGCGGTGTATTGAGCGAGGAAGAAACGAATGAATAAGCCTCGCCAGATGAACTCTCGACCGGAACGATGGGATGCTGTCGAAGGAGACACCTGACTCTATCTAAGGTTGTTTGGCTGTATGACCGCTCGTGACACCGAGTGCTGATAAGGAAGGCAACGAATGAGGCAGGCGGTTGGGCGGCCTGCTGACAATGGACTGCAAGGCTCCCCAATGGCGCCAAGCTCGGACCCAGACGCCACCCGTGATTATGATCCGTGCGTACCGTATTTTTTGTTCGAGTACTTTGGAGGTACGGATGAGGGTTGAACTTTAACTGACGTAAGCTTCAACTCCAGAAGGCAACTCTGTCGGTACTGTACCAAATTACCTATATATGGGGAACTCGAGCACTCTTGGAGTGGAAGTGCATTGAGCAAAGATAACAGAAGTTAACTTATAAGGTAACCTGAAAGATGCCAGCACTCGAGGTTTACATCTTGCCAAGACCGTAACTGGAGATTCCCTGAGTGGGACTGGTGCCTGCCGCGAGGGCGGTCTGCTCCGAACTGCCTGCCGGAAAACAGCGCTCCTGCTGAAAATGACGTCGCCATCCCCAAATTGAGGATTGAAATCTGGAAGTTCTTGTGCCAGATCACAACTTGAGACGAAACACACGTGGACGACTGTTCTCCTGTGCCGTTTGGCCGTCTTTTGGCAAGGACCGTGCACCAAAGAAGAGCTTGAGACTTGGCCAGGCCCCGCGGGTTGCGATTGTGGCCAACAACATTCTTCAAATATCCGAACTTCCACTCCGCACTTCTCCTCCTCCCAGTGGAGTTGGTGATCTGCGCTGTTCTAAAGCAATGCCTGTCACAGTGAGTGCCTGCAGGAGACAGCTGGTTGCTACCCTTTGACTTTGAAGCCGAAAAGGGTGTGTCAGCGGTCACAACGTCTTGGATGTGTTCAGATCGCTCCTGAGCTGTGATCAGTCAAACCGGTGGAAACATTTGTCTGCTTGGTTCATGGCAATATCGGTCTTGCTACCGCCCTCGTCACCTCCCTTTGGATGCATCGTCCATAACCGCAATTCTCGGTTTTGTTGTAGCTCCAGGTCAAAGCGCACACGATGGAGCCAGAGTCCCTCAGCAAGAGGCACAAGCTGGGGATGGTGTCCGGGGTCTATATTCCGGTCTGCCTGAACATCCTCAGCATTCTCATGTTCCTGAGATTCGGGCTGATCTTGGGCCAAGTCGGGCTGCTTGGCATCCTGGGTATGTTGTCAACTTCTCAAGAGCATGTATCAGCACGCCGTTACTGACTCTGCCAGGTCTCATGCTCATCGCATACACTGTTGACTTCGTCACAACGCTCTCGCTCTCGGCCATTGCTTCAAACGGAGAGGTCAAAGGAGGTGGCGCCTACTATCTGATTTCGAGGTCGTTGGGACCCGAGTTTGGGGGCTCTATTGGCGTTCTCTTCTACCTGGCACAAGTGCTCAACACGGCCCTCAATGTCGTTGGCCTGATTGACTGCATCAAGCTCAATCTCGGCTATGCTATGCCTATTGGATATTGGTGGGACTATCTCTTTGGCACCTTGGTTCTGGTGCTATGCACTGGCCTTTGCCTTGCTGGCAGTTCCATCTTCACCAAAGCAAGCAACGCCCTTTTGGTGGTCTTGACTATCTCTACCCTCAGCATACCCCTTTCCGCTCTGGCGAAGCCGGCCTTCAGTGATCCGGACAGGGGGATCGAGTTTACAGGAGCCAGTGTGGCAACCCTGAGATCCAACCTGCTCCCTCACTTTGACGGCGCAGAGTTCAACGGGTTTGCCACTTTCCGCGATTTGTTTGGCATCTTATTTCCCGCAACCTCGGGCATCTTCGCCGGTGCCTCTATGTCAGGAGACCTGCGGAATCCCAGCAAAGCCATTCCAGTCGGCACGCTGTGGGCCATGCTCTCCACCTTCGTTGCCTACTTGCTCGTCATCCTCTCGTTGGCGTCGAGCACGACCCATGCGTCATTCCTTCTCAACCCGAACATCATTCAAGATACAAACATATGGCCTCCGGTTGTCTTCGCCGGAGAAATTGCAACTACCTTCTTCTCTGCCTTGATGGGCGTCATTGGGTCCGCCAAGCTCATGCAGGCTCTCGCCAGAGACAAGCTCTTCCCGGGCTTGTCGCTCCTCGGAAAGGGCACGAAGAAGGCGGACGAGCCTATCCTTGCCATCCTACTTACCTACATCACCGCACAAATGGCCATGTTTGCAAACCTGAACCAGATTGCTACCCTGATATCAATGGGCTACCAGGTGAGAGAGCCCCAAACCGATGACCGAGTACAACAATAGGTTAACAGCAGATAGATGACCTTCTTCGTCATGAATCTTGCTTGCTTTCTCCTCAAGATTGGTTCTGCTCCCAACTTCCGTCCGGGTTTCAAGTTCTTCAGCTGGCAGACTGCGTTTGCCGGTAGTGTCCTCTCTGCGGCCGCCATGTTCTTCATTGACGAGACATATGCCACTACCGCTGTTTGTCTCTTGGTGTTCCTGTTCCTTCTGATACACTACCTCAGTCCACCGAAGCACTGGGGCGATGTGTCCCAGAATCTGATTTATCACCAAGTGCGCAAGTATCTCCTGCGGCTCAAGCCGGAGCACATCAAGTTCTGGAGACCGCAGATCATCCTCCTCATCAACAACCCCAGAAGACAGACCCGGCTGATACAGTTCTGCAACTCTTTGAAGAAAGGGGCACTGTACATCCTGGGCCATGTCATTGTCACGGATGACTTCGCAGCAGGCGTCTCGGAGGCAAAGCTACAGCAAGCGGCTTGGACTAAGTACATCTCAGAGTACTCGAGAATCAAGGCATTTGTGCAACTGACTATGTCGCCTACAATAACCTGGGGAGTGAGGAACCTGGTGCTTTCGGCCGGCCTGGGCGGCATGAGGCCAAACATCGCTGTCATGGGCTTCTACAATATGGACGAGCTGCGCCGCTCTCAACCGACTGTGCAAGTCCCTGAAGTGCCCGTTTCGCCTGCGCCGGCCCAGCAAGGCGAGGCGAAACCTGAAGCCAAAGTCAGGAGAAGACGGAGACAGGACACGTCCTCCCGTATTCTGGAAGGGTTATTACCTACCGATGCCATCAGAACGGAAGAGATGATGTCGGTAACAGATTACCTCACGATCTTGGAGGATCTGGCGTTGCGATACCGCTTGAATGTCGCCGTTGGCAAGGGCGTCGATGCCTTGGAGACGCCGCGGGGAGACGGCAGCAACACGAAGAAATACATTGACCTGTGGCCAATCCAAATGTCAGCAGAACTCACTGCGGATGGCAAGAACGTCCTCACCACCAATTTTGATACATGTGGGTGCTCGCCCTCAGCGGTTTGGTTCAGAAGCTAACCGTAAGCAGACACCTTGATCCTCCAGCTGGGCTACATCCTCCACACCGTTCCGGCCTGGAAGAAGGCATACAAGCTGCGAGTCGTTGTGTTTGTGGAGTATGAGAGCGAGGTCGAAGAAGAGCGAGGCCGAGTTAAGGCATTATTAGAGAAGCTGAGGATCGATGCTCATGTCTTAGTGTTCTGGCTGGCTTCCGGCAACCTCTCAACCTACGAGGCCATCATCAACGGCCACTTCAAGGACTTCGAAACCGAGAGCCTCGTCAACGAGTGCCTGAGAAAGCAAGAGTGGTGGCAGGATTTACAAAACTATCGTGGGAGTCACGCAATGACACAATCCCAGGAGTTCGCTTCAATAGCTCAGGTCATGGAGTCCACCTCTGGCAGGCCAGGCCTCTACAACCCGCACAGCAGTCCCTCGGATGGCGGGGTGAGACGGCGCCATAGTCTGGCGCAGCTTACCGAACTGCCGAAAAAGCCCACCGTGTCGCAGTTTGCCAAATGGGGCGTTAGTATGGGCATCCATACTCAGAACCTGCCCTTCAACGTCTTTGACAGCTCGGACTCGGATGCCGGTTCCGAGAGCGATAGCGATAGCGACTCGTCGGAAGACTCTGCCATGGAACTGAATTCCAGCGATACTGAAAGTGTGCCTGCCAGCGGTGAGGAAACGGTCAGGCGTCCATTGCTGGCAGCTGTCCGCCGGAGGAGGAGTTTTGCGGATGTTTTTGTTCGCCAGAAGACTCCTAGGAGGGAGAGGAAGTTGAAACGATCACGGTCGCCGATGCAAAGCTCGTACGGGACGATCATGCCAGACAGTCGCATAAGCAGTGATCCGGGAGTGCATCCGGCAAGGACCAGCAGAACCGGGTCGGATTCACCGCAAACCCCTCGAGGGATCCTGAAGTCAGAGCGGCCGGCCCTGTCACGGCACAATTCTACAGCCATGAGATTCTCGAGCAACCTCGTCCCTCAGACAACAATCACGAACGTCGATGGGGCCGGGCCTACGATCATGTTTGCCGAAGCGGAGACTCGCACAGAACGGCCGGCATTCTCTCGACACTCTTCGTTTGGACGCGGCGCAAGCACAGAAGACGGTCCTAGCGAGGAGATGGCAGGTGACAAGCGAGTCACGTTTGCCGAAGTGCTACCCGGTGTCAAGTCCCCTGTGAGGTCGAGAAGAGGCTCCGCGTCAAAAGCGACAGAAAATGACGGCGACGCCTCGCTCAATATGGCGGGGATTATGGCTTCTTACCAGCTCCCCGAAGAGGCAGACAACAACGACGGGTCGAGCTATTCGACACAGGGGTTGTCGCTGTCCTTTAACGACCTGCCCAGCCGGGCACAGCACTTGATTTTGAACGAGCTTATGCGACAGAACAGCAGCGACACCGCCGTGATATTTACCACTTTGCCCATCCCGGAAGAGAACACGTGCCAAAGTGAGGAGGCCAGTCTGGCTTATCTATCCGATGTCGAAGTTCTTTGCAACGGGCTGCCTCCTGTGCTGCTGGTGTTGAGTAACCACATGACCGTCACAGTCAGCCTCTGAGCTGGCAGTTGAAGAGTTGAAAGGGAATCGCAGCATCAGCCAGGTGGCAATATGTCATTGTTTGGGTATCACACATGAGGCGGTTGGGGGACAAAGAACGGCGCCGTGTTCACCATGATCAAACCGCTTTTTGTATAACGACCTTGCAAGACTCTCCTTGATGACGCGAGGGCTCAAGTAACAAAGAACAACCATGTTTTATGCCTCTCCTTTATTCATATAAAACACGCCGGGGTCTTCCCACGTGGCTGCGGCCCGGCTCTGGTTCCAACAATGCAAGACTTTACGAGGCCAAGTTCCCAACGGTCATCATTCCTTGAAGTATAATTGCGATGATGGTATACCCTACCAGCCCAAACAACTCAACAGCCAGCCTTACCCAGAAGCTTCACGATCTCGGCCGCCTTAAGCCTAAGAGCGAGCAGAAAGAGGAGAAGGAGTTTGAGATCGTCTACATGCCAGACCGGCCCGCACGGCTGGTGACGCCGGTCGAGGCTCCCACTGAAGAAGAGTGTGGTGACGATATTGTCAGGTGGCGGCGTGCCTTAGTCAAGGAACAGAGAGGCATCTCACCCGGGCGTCAGTACGATAATATGGATATGCCAGGTCACCGTTCTCCAAGACACCATCAAGGACGGGTAGGGAAAGAGCGGAGGCCACAAAGAGGATGCGTGATGCAGGTCCCAGCCCTGACAGGTTTGACTCTCCTGGATGACTCTTCCGTTACCACGGAGAGCGATGATGATGGCGAAGGGCATATTCAGGATCAGCACCGCCATGCCACAAGCTCGGTGTACGGTAGAGAGGTGCGACATAGAGGTCGTGGCCAACAAACAAGGCTGCAGCAGCACAATAAGAGACAACAGCTCCTTGCGACCGCTACAAAGTCAGAGCATGGCAAGACTGAGAAACTCCATGCTTCTTCAATGCATTCAGCTGGCCCTACCCCTTTCTTCACTGGCACGGCGACATCTTCGCCACCAGCAACCAATGCCCGAAGTCCAGGTCCGTCTCTGGCGACTGTGATGGGGAAGAATAATTTGGCAGAGACACGATACACTGGGGGTAGGAAAGAGGCGAAGAAGGCACCGCCGAGACTTGGGCAACGGCCCTTTCTTGAGATAGGACAGAGAGGTGAGCGCACCAGGGCGACGACGCATCGAGGACTGACCCGGCACGAAGCCATCCCCAACCTCAGGGTCGAGGCACCCACGCCTACAGATGCCGAAAAGCCCGTTGGCTTCCCTCAGGCTGCCCTTCCTCCGCCCCCTTTATCCCAGAGACGCCTGTTACCTCAACAAAGCCGCAAGTCCCCTTCACCCTCCAACACAGTCCGCACAATCTGGCCGTCTCCCCTAGGGATCTACGATCCAAAGCGGATCGAACAACCATCCCCTACACCCGAAAGGGAGAAATACAGTGAGAAGCCTCTGCCCGCACCGCCTGCTCCGCCTACCCGTTCACAAAGAAGGCCAGCGCCAGCGCCCCTCCCAGCCACACCCATCTCAGCATCCATCTCAGAGCGCCACCAACAGCTCTACCGACAGCAGCACCAGCAGCAGCACATAGCTTCCCAGATGAAAATTAAAACTACTAGCACCCCCGGCTCCTCATTATCGTCGTCTCCCCTGTCTAAAGGGAGCAGCACTAGCACCAGCACTCCAAGCCGCAAGTCGCCGTCGCCGTCTCCTCACATCCACATTCCCGCTTCCAGATTCCGCGATGTTAATAATGAGGGATTGAAAAGTCGTCCCGGACGAAGCCCATCCCTCAAGGTGAGTGATGATGATGCAGACTTTTTGGCGTGGAAGAAACCGGCGGAACGGGCGAGGTCCGAGAGGGAGGTGCGAGAGAAGGGGGATAGTGCGGATTTGTTTCTGGAGATTATCGAGCAGTACGACGACGCTGTGGTGGAGAGAGAGGGGTGGAGGGGGTGGGTTTGAGTGTGCCGGGCAGGGTGGTTAAAGCGGACTGGATTGGAGGTAGGGAGGGGAGGAATGGGAATAGGGGGAGGGTAAATAGTTACGTTAGGTGGCGATGATGATACCAGGTTGTTTTGAGTTTGCTTGATTAGCGGATGAGTAATGTATGGAAGCGGTGGGCATATTTGGCCAAGCATACAGTACTGGCTATCTTCATAGATATAGCGGTTGATGATCTTTGTGCCCGCCTTCTCTGCTATGAAGTTCCCTTCGCCTCTCCTTCTAGACTCCCCTGTTCTCTCTTCCAGGAAGTTTGTAGTCCTCAACTCTATTGAGCCAGGGCGGTTATATATATGATCTGTCTATCCATGAGAAATCTAGTTCTAATCCAAAGAAATATCCCGCTGTCTACCATCTTCTTCTTTGGTCTAGTTAACCCTCGTAACCGTTAATGACCCCTTTGCGCCTTCTAGCTCTAGCAACCCGCCAGCCTCTAATTTCTTCTTCCACTTTGCGCTCTCGTACCTCGCCAAAATCATAGTCATCCGCAAAGTCGAGTTGCTACTCGACTCATGCTCCGCAACGCCGTCCCCCACGTGCGTGAATGTCCAGCGCCCAAAGGCCCAATTCAGGATATACCTGTTCCTCGGATGCGGCGGCGTTGGCATTGACAGGTCTTCGTCTGAGTTCCGCACGGTCCCTGAAGCTGTCAGCACCGCCTTGATGCGATACACCTCGTCCTTGGGCGCGCTCTTCAAGAAGCTCATCAGCTTGCCCGCATCAACCGCCGCCCCCTCCTCCTCTCCCTTCAGCTCAACCGACAACACCTCCACCTCAGACTGGTGATGTTTATGCCACTCTCCATGCGCATGCCCGCAGCCATCCCCGTGCTTGCACTCCCTATCGGGAGCAGCAGCGGCAGCAGCAGTGAAATCGCCCTCCTCCACCAACCCCTTCGCCAAACCCCCATCCACGCCAAACACCAGATTCATATCCACCCACCCCTTATCACTCTTCACCCACGCGACATCGACCTCCATATCCCCCAGCCGATCCAGCACCTCATCAAACCGCCGCTCCCCACACCCCTCCCACTTATTAAACACCACCAGATCCGTATACCTCGCCTGCAACCGCGCCGTGTAGCTGGTATCCTCGTACCCAGCCCAATTCTCCACATCAATCACACTGACCACGCCGTCGAGGACATACTCGCCGCCCGTCTCCCTCGCCAACCTGTTGACCTCGAGCGCGAGGGTAGCGGGGAAGGCGCTCCCGCTCGTCTCGATGATCACTCTGTCGGGGGACACGGTGCGGCGCAGCTCGGCCAGCGCGGGGCCCAGCTGGCCCACCAGGTTGCAGCAGATGCAGCCGTTGAGGAGCTCGGTGACGCCCGCGATGGCGGACGACGACGCGAGCTGCGAGTCGATGGCCAGGTCGCCGAACTCGTTTTTCAGGAGGGCGAGCTTGTACGACGGGTTGACGGCGCGCAGCTGCGGGAGGAGGTTCAGGATCAGTGTGGTCTTGCCTGCGCCCAGGAAGCCGGTTATGATGGTGATGGGGATGGGTTGGTGGTTGTTGTTGTTGTTGTTGTTGTTGTTGTTGTTGTTGTTGTTGCAAGTGGGGGTTTCATCGTTGGGTTGGGTCATGGTGGTATGCTCTGTTGGCTTAAGGAGTGACAGCAAAGGGGATGTCTTGTGTGTCTTTGCATGAGAGAGCCGGATTTCGTACAATAGAGTCTGCTCTTGCAAAGAAGAGAAATCAAGTGAGTACGTTAAGCTGAGGTGTAACGTGTTTCCCAGCAGGGTAGGTGTTCAACGCATCACCCCACGCCGCGATCTCGGAGGGGCGCGGGTCTTGGCAGGGGCCTTGAATAAAGTTATGGATACCCGAATGGCAATCCGCCAGTGGCCCTGTTCAACGGAGAGAACTGCGTACAAACGTAAATAGGAGGTGCGCAGAGACAATGTCTAAGTACTACCTTAGCCTTGTCGACCAGAGTCTTTACACAGACTGGGGTAGACATCATCAAGTGTTCTATGATATTTGCAGGGTAGAGTACCTGACCATGTGCAACCTCATGCCCTCAGGCCATGGCTTGACACAGGCTCAGAAGATAGCAATCGTTAACGTTACTCCTACATACACTAGGAACCTACGGGGCCAGTGCCGGGGAAGGAAAAGAAATAATACGGAATTGTGACAGATCGTAAGGTCCATGGTGTGATTTTGGTGAATGGATTGCATGGTCAAAGGACAATCGAATCACCGAGTTCAGACACTCATGACAATGAGCCAGTCCCTGGTGACGTCACAGCCTTTCTGCGGTTCAACGACACCAAACACCCACGTTACTTAGGTCTTTGAATCCTCAGGCCACTATCTCAAAAACCTTTGTCATAGCCTGGTCCGGCTTTTGAGATCTGAACATGCTCGAGACAGCTGAGAACAAGGCGCCCAACCAGCCTGGCGCCCCCGACTACAAAGCTAAGCTTGACGAGGCTGCGTCGGGTGCAAAGAACCCTCCGCAGGAGGGCGAGAGCAGTGGAATCATAGATAAGGGTATGTGCTCAGAATGGCATTTACTCCGCAGAATGACAGCTAACCGGATGGTGGATGGTTAGTATCTCAGTATGTCCCGGTCATTGGGAAGATGCTAGGGAAAGAGAGGGAGCAGGAGCAATCGCCCGCTGAGAGCCGGCCCTCAGGACCTCCAGTACGGACAAAGCACGACACCCAGATTGAAGAGTTCATCAAAGATCAGCATCTGAGCAAGAAGGTCGTTGAGCCTGAGGAGCCTCGAGAGACATGAATGAGCTGAAAACCATACCAACTTGAATAGACTCGACTGCCTCAAAGGAGCGCAATCAAGTTGCCTCATCTGGTACATGTAAATACCCCGGACGCCTACACAACGTAATCGAGGAAGAGTCGAGGAAACAGTCAAGGTCCCAAGTCATCGCCTGTTCTCGTAAGCCCGTTTGGGATGCCAAGGCAACCCGCCTTCTGTTATGAATGACATTGGAACGCCGTGTGACTACGGTGGCTTGTCGCTCGAAGCGAGGAGGCGCTGGTACATGTACGGAAGTAAAGACGGAGCCACATATTGTGGTCGAACGGGTTCAGAAACCGGCTGTGGAAGTCACTGTGCATGCAAGCCGGCCCGTTCGGGATGGCCACACCAGCTACCTTCCGTCTTGAGCAGCAGAGAAACGCTGCCTGGCCACAATGATACAGCACCAGAAGCGACGAAGCTGCAGCTGCAGGTTCAGTAAGCCTTGAGCCCTCCCGCTCAGGGTCGCGTTGCTCACATGTCAATGGACAATCCGGAAAGAATGTCTCCAATCTATCAGCATCTCTCACCCACACGGATACAGGGTGAGAAACTTCCTATCAAGGAGTTTGCTCTCCGAAGGAGATCTCAATTGAGATCTGGCAACCTGACACCGTTGGATACTAGTGGAGGTCGTGGCATCTTCGTGAATACTTTTTGATCTGGAGAAGAAAAGAGGAAAAGTTCTCAAAATTTTCGGCTTGCTGCGAAGTTATGCACACTGCAAGCGGGGCGGCAGGCTGAAGTGGGGCAAGACCTCTACATATCCAATCAATCAGCGCAAGGCCACCGCGCATGCACAGGCGCACCATGAACAAAATTTAACGTTACTGTACTGCACAAGCTCCAGCCCAACATTCAAGCGACGACGGAGTTACTGTGGCAAGCTGTAGTAGTCTTTTAATTCCTTCTCTTTTGTTTTCTAAATTTTTTTTCTCTTTACTTTTATCTTATTTTTTATTTATTTTCTAAAGATGGAAAAAGAAAAGAAGAAGAGGAGGAGGATAAGAAGAGGAGAGGAGAGAGCAAAGGAAAAGAAGAGGAAAAGAAGAAGAGGAGGGGAGGAAAAAGACAAGGAAGAGGAAGAAAAAGACGAGGAAGGCGACGAGAATACGACGATTAAGACGAAGAGGAAGAAGGAAATAGATGAGGAAAATAAAGATAAAAAATAAGATGCTATACATCTAGCTGATATCCAAGCTCTGTAAACATCTTCTTTTGGCGGGAGGGCCAAGGGCCCCACATCAACTTTCGCGGCTGAGAACCTCGGTGAGCTCTTCGTAAATGGAAGCGCCGTGGGCACCTTCGAACGTCATGTCCACGCGGCAAGTGCGCCCACGCAGTGAGTTACGACTTTACCAGTGCCTACGCTACAAATGGAGGCTAGCCGTTGCCTCCTGACGAGTTCTCCACCATAACAAACAACGCAACGCAGGCACGTCTGATCCGCCGGCGGAGGATCACACATTTAACAGCGATACACCACCCGCCCCGGTCCCTCTGGTTCTCTTCTCTCTCTTGCCATCTCCAGTTGGCTACTATAACAACCCACAACTCCGAGGCTCCGTCACCGGCAGAGCATCCGAACACCACTTTCGACACGCACGATCGGCACTGAAAATGGCGCCCGACGATCGTAAGATCACGCCTCTCCGATTCAAAGGCGGCCAGCCGGTCGTCGGGAAGAAAAAGAAGAAGGAGAAGAAGTCCGAGGATCCCGCCAAAAAGGACGAGGCCACAGAAAAGGAGGGCGGAGATGCTCCAGATTCCAAGGCTTTGAAGAAGAGGAGCCGCAGTGGCAGCCCCGACTCGGCCAAAGACAAAGAAGAAGCATACGATCCGTATGCAGGCAAAACGGCGGCCGAACGGGCCTTTCTTGAGCGCAAACGGCGCAAAGTACGTACCTAGCTTTCTCTCACGAACCCTCCACCCCTTCCTATCGTCGCTAACACCTGAAACAGCTCCAAGAGGATATCGAGTCTGGCAGACGGCCCGACCTCCTCAAGACTCACAAAGAGAGGATAGCCGAGTTCAATGCGAAGTTGTCACGCCAAACCGACCACAACGACATGCCTAAGATCGGGCCCGGCTAACGTTGAAACCGGCAGACCCAGGAGGAGGCGTCGACGTGGGGGTGATTTGGGAGATGAGTTTTCGGGTTCAGGCGTTGGGGATCCGGATTTCAGCGTCAGTTCAGGGTTTCGGTATAAGTTCAGAACTTCAGGGTTTCAGTGTCGGTTCAGGGTTTCATTATCAGTTGACAAGTTTTTGATGCGAAAGGGTTCTGTAAGCAGTAAAGAAGCCTTATTGTTACGCTCTGCAGAGGCGTCGGCGCGAGAGGTGAATGGATGGATGTGTTTTCGAGTTCAGGCGTTGGTGGTCTCCGTCTTAATTTTACTTGACGGGTAATGTATTAATTGCGAAAGGGTCCTGTAAGCAGCAGAGAAGACTTGTTACGCTCTACGGAGACGGCGGAAGGGGTGAATGGATATCCGGATGAGTCTTGGAGTTCAGGGTTGGGGTTCAGGCATAAATGCTTCCAGTATTGATCTTACTAGACAAGTATACGCAATGCGAAAAGGCTTTGCAAGCGATAAAGTAGCCTTGTTGTTACGATCTGCGGATACATTAATGCGGAATACCAAGCAAAACATTGCTTGCCAGTAGGCCGCGTGTTAGGCCGGCATGCTGTGAGCAAGATCCCGATAGGTAAGGGAGGTAGCAAGCCCACCGTCACCGAGCCCCCTGTGACCACCAAGGAATTGGATCACAAAAACCATTGGATTACCAAAGACCTTCCATTGCGGTCACAGGTCCTCGATGGCCCAGAACCCAACCGTCACCAAGCCAGCCGCCACCAAGCCGGCCGCCTACCTTAGTCAAGCGGTTCGCAGCCATTAAGTCTATCTCCATTAATCGCTTCCGTCTATGTACATTCGTCTTCCCTCGGCCGCCCGTGTGTCTATTCCCAGTCTTATCCTTCTCTTTCCTCCTGGATTAAAAGAATGCAATATCGTATCGTCGTCCGGATCCCGATAGGTGTTTGTACAAGTGTGCCGTACTCTGTGGTGGCAAGTAGATATGCGCCTCGAAATGACTCCGTTGAATGAATGACGCCAGAAGATGGTTGAAAAAGTGCCCGACCCCCGCGCAATGCAGAAAATCCCGGATTAAACAGCCAATGATGAAATGAGCGAAATCTGTCCCATGCCGAAAGAAGATCGCCTCCTTCTTTTCGACCTTCCCTCTCTTTCCCTATCCTGGTGATGATCCTACACCACGGGCAACAACAGGGCGAGCCCCACGGCGGCCATCAAGGCGGCGTCGCTGTTGTGACTGCGAACGGCAGAGTTCTGGAGGCTCGCCGAGCGGCCTGTGGAGGTGGGTGCTGCTGTCTCGGCGGCGTCGCCGGGCACCCAGGTCGTCGAGAAGACGGTGACAACGTCTCCGTTCGGGGCCGTGCTCGTGAAGGCCTGGACAACCTCCTTGGAGGTACGCGGAGGTGTGGTGGTTGACGCCGGGGGGACAGTTGAGGTTGTCAACGTCGTCTCTGTTGCTCGTCAGCAACGGTATCATGAGATTTCGATGTTAATGATGTTGGGATAGTGGGTAAGAGTATCGTTCTAGGTTATGGCAAAGGACAGATATGAGGTAACGGAACGCAACGCAAGGCCCACGTACCTCCAACAATCGAGGAGGACAGCAGCGTTTGAGGAACGGAGGAGGGCGTCTCCAACAGGGAAGGAGAAGAAGTTGGGGAAGTCCGGGAGGAAGCCGGGGAAGTAGTACTTGGACTTGAGGACGTACCGGGCAGCGAGGAAGAAGGAGAAGTGGAGGAAGAAGTCGGGGAGGAAGTCGGGGAAGTAGTAGTAGTTGGACTCGGGGACGTACCAGACAGCGAGGAGGAAGGAGTCGATGATCGCGTGGATGACGGAGTGGACGACGGAGTCGATGATGGCGTGGATGATGGGGGAGTACTGCTGGGAGTGGTACTAGTGGCGGGCGGCACACTGCTGGTACTCGTTGGGGAAGGGACAGAACTGCTGCTTGTAGGGCTCTCAGAGGTTGACGACGTGCTGTCAACTGGGGGAGCGGATGAGCTCTCCGTCGAGGTCGGTGATGAGCTAGAGCTGGTCGAATTCGCATCTTCTTGGCGCTTCGCTAGCTGCACGATGGAAGTCGCGAGAGCCGCATCTGTATCGTGAACAGCCTCGACTGCGAGGTGCTCGGATGCCCACACGCCGTCCTGGAACCGCTCGGGCATGTACCGGTGAAGGAGTTCATGAAGAGAGGCCGGTGAGGCGGACTTCAGCAGGGCGGAGAATGA
Source organism: Achaetomium macrosporum (assembly GCA_033296875.1). Classification (NCBI taxonomy): domain Eukaryota; kingdom Fungi; phylum Ascomycota; class Sordariomycetes; order Sordariales; family Chaetomiaceae; genus Achaetomium; species Achaetomium macrosporum. The sequence continues at coordinate 35,240 of MU860085.1, forward strand.
AGATGATTCCGGAGTCTCGGCCGCCGCCTGGTGATCTGCTTGCCTTCTGTGGCACGGAGAACTAGCCGAGGCGACCCCTAAGAGCACCAGCACACCCAACAACAAAGCCAAGATTGCTCGCCTGGCATACGCCATCTTGCTGACCGGAGCTCGACGATGCCTGTTTTCGGGTGTTGACTGTAATTCGAAGGCGGTCTTCTCCTGGGCGTCGACGGGAAGAAGGGGCTCGGCGGACGGCGACTTGGCGCCTCTGAGGAGATCCATGGCGGAAAGCGTAGGACTAAATGCGAGCAAGAAGCACGATGTCTAGCTGCAGATCCGGACAGTTGAGTGCTCAAGCTGCGTCATGGTTAGCTTAACAACAACTGTAAAGAAATACAAAAACAGGATACCGGCCAGGAACCGGACGTGGGATTACCGGACTGGTTCCTCGACCCTCAAGTGGACACTGGGAAACGCAGAGGAAACTTGGGCAAGAGACCTTACCAGACACCGTTGCCGTTCCGACCGTCCCAATGTGGCTTATCGTCGACCACGTTGTTGGTTCCACCTCACCGGAGAAGCTCACCTCACAGTTCCTCCTCTATGGGTGTAGCTACAGTATACACACAAGATTTCACCCTTGGCACTACGAAGACTCTTAGTTGAAGCGTTTTCAGCATTCCGGGACACCACCGGAATATAAACTCCCATTACGGTGCGCTTGCGCCTCAATGGAGGCGCCCAGATCCTGGCGCCGGAGGGGCACCTGCAGATCGTCTCAGCTTGGATGACGCTGCCGAGACAGGGGTCTCTGGTGGTCTTTGATTGCCAAGATATATCGAGCGACGCTAGCACAGCCCGAGCAGCCCACTGGGCCGGAAGCTCGGCTGCTTTGTTTGGATGGCGCGGCTCTGCGAACACTGGCTCGAATGACGACTCAGACTCGGGCGGTCTCGTCTTTGCACAATCCTCGTAGTATGGGGAGGCCGCTATTCACTTCGTGTTTGAGTTGTTGCGTCTGGAGTCACAGCAGTTCCAGCCATTGGAACCCCCGGTTTGCACAGCCGCCAGCCCTTCGCTTTTCTGTGTTTCGCCATTGGCGGCCCGTGCCTGTGGGGGGCGGATTCTGGCAGACCCACCAAATCGATTTGTGCTAATGGTGTCTTGGCATGGGAAGTGGTGGTGCAGTGGTGCTTCTCAAAAATCGCAGAAGAAGCCATATCCGCAGGAGTCCAAACCCGTCCAACCTCTCTGTGACGGTGGTGGCGTTCATCGATCGCGGCTTGCTGCCAAGGTCGGAAGGGGGTTGACTTTTCTTTTTTTGGCTGTATGCTGGGTTCTTCGAATTTCCGGCTCGCCAGCACCCGATTCCTTGAAATTGACCATGATTGCTTCGACAGGGCTCAGCAGCGGATGCGCTCGTATTGCCCGACGTCAACCATTCCATACGCGACGTTCGTGCGGAGTTTGTGTCCCGCCGAAACCCGTTGATGCGGTGTCGATCTCAACACGAAACTGCCCGAACGATTGTAAGGCCAGCCACGTCATGGTTGGCGCAGCAATGTTTGAGCCTCGATGTGTGAGTATTTGTCGGAGACTTGCAGGGCGACGTCCCACATGCTGTGATACTGAGGCATAGGGGCTATCTATCTATGGACACTCTTCTCTCTGTGGATGTAGGTCCTGACAACTGCCTATACAGAGTCCGACGAGTCTCTGGAAACGTGAATCGAGTTGTATACATCACGATCACAACGCCAGACATCAATTTCGAAGAGTGGAAACGCTCACACGGTCCCTTCCTCGTCAAACTGCTTAGCAAACTAAACGAATGGAACGGCAACTGGACAACACTGCTAGCCCATAAGGACGAGGATGTTGCCAGGCTCATATCTGGTGCGAGACTGACGCATTCCACACACACACGCTTTCTGGAAGCTCGTTCTCGAGAAATATCCCAGTCCGACATCTTCGGCCTTAATGCTAGGCACTCTGTAAACTGCCGAGTTGCCGAGCTGGCCCATGAGGGACGAGCTGCGTTTCTCAAGATCGCCAGGTTTCCATCTGAGATGCAGTTTTTGAGACGAGAAGTCGAAGCCTACCATCGTCTAGCAGAATCCGACGTCGCGCTAGAACTTCTAGGATATGTTGTCGAGAGTTCATCGACTTCGAGCACGCCAACCCCATCGCGGAAGCCGAAAACAATCAATGGACGAAAGGATTAGGGTTAGATTCTGACCCGACCATACTACCTATTCGTAGATTGATGGGAGGAGACTATAAAAGTGCAGTTACGCTCCTAGTACCGTTCTTGAGAGCAGCTCAACAAGTCGACCTTGCCCTGGAGATTCGAGTCGAGAACCTCTGCAAAGTGGGTCCTTTCGGTGAGTGGGTCGGGCTGGTGGGCAGTACAGTACGTAGTATCGAGACACGAATTACATGTGACGGTGGAATGACACGCAACGTTCAGCATGCCGGATCCTGCGTCTGCATCTCGGGTTGCAAATTGGCGACCTTCAATCTGGTTGTTTCCGAGCGAGAACACCTGGCACATGTTGCGCCTTATCGCCGTTCAGCCCCTCCAACCCTCGAATGGCCATGCCTGAGCATCTCCAACCACCACCGGTCACAGTGACAACCGGCCCCGCCAACCATGAAGACCAGGACAGGCTAAGAATCCTGTCTCGCTCGCCGCATCCGTACCACCGCCTAAGCTCCGAACTCCTCGAACCCTCCGACCGTCTGTCCCGCGACACGCCGTACTCAAGCGTGGCATCATCGATCCATTCGTTTCCCTCCTTCGCGAGAGAGTCCCCTTTTCCCACCAGCGAGAGCGGCACCGACGCCGACGATGAGAACTTCCTCAAGGGCCTTCCCGCGCCAAAGGCCAGGCTGCACAAAGGACTGAGGGGAAGGAACGAGCCGCTGTCGGGGACCTCAACGCCCGCGCTTTCACCGGCCGCTTTGGAAGAGGAGGGTCGGAAAACACCACATCTGGGTCCCAGCCATGGCGGGTACGAGCGTGACAAGAGGGGCGCAGCGGAGAGGGCCCGCCGCCGGAGGGAGATTCTTAGAAGGGTAGTGGAAGCACTTCTCCTCGGGTGGCAAATGGGCATGGTTGTGTCGAATTCCGACGTGCGGCGTTGTCTGCGCATCTATGAGAAAGGTAAGCTTCTGTTGGCTGATCCAGGCAACCCCACGCTAATCAGGTCGCCGTAGAGCTGTTGACTGTGGCCAAGATCTTCTTCTGCTTGCTCGCAGCTTACCCTTTGAGACTGGTTGCTTGGGCATATCGCCAGGGAAAGCCTTCCAAGTCCATACCGATCCAGATCCCAGCTACGTTTGATCCGGCACCGCTCCTCTACCCTCCTTTGGTGCCGGTCCTCGTGTCGCTCCTCGTTGCCCGGAACGTCGAGGGTGGTGTATTGCCGAGTCTGGTTCTCAGCATATGCGCCCTACCAAGACAGCTGGTTCCTGGTGCACGATACTGGGAGTACCTAAGCTGCACCCATTGGCTGCTGTCATGCATTCCCGTCACATGGGGCAGGTTTTCGTCCACAACACATCTCTCCCGAGGGGATGAAGTTCCGCGCGAGGCCCTAGTCTTGCTCTATCCATTACATCAAACACTCTGTCTGGTTCTCCACCACCTCACAACAACGAGCCTTCTGGTTTCGGAACTTCAGCTGCTTTCAGTGGGCCTTATCAGCCTTCTGCTGCTGGCCCGCTCTCCCCAAGCTGTTGTCTTAAAGGCAGTTCTATGGGGAGGTGGTCTCGGTCTCATTGTACTCTGTGGCCAAGTGATTCAACAGGGGATTTCCTTAGCTCGCGTACCGAAATGGCGCTTCAGGCGCGCTACGCCTTCGGGGAAGCGTGAATCTGGCTTCCCGCTTCTACGAGGGCTGTCCTTGCTTTACCCCCGGCACTCTGGCTCAGGGGTGAGCTACAATGGCGCCCTTTCCGACTCGGACCCCTCTGCCGATGCGTGTGTCGATGACTCTACCCTTACACCACCAACGAAGGTCGTGCAAGCAGACGCCATCAGCGACGCCGAAGCTGTACCTACGGTTCTCGAGAACGCGGCGACCGTTCAGTCTTCCTTGGAGCCTTCACAACAGAGCGCTCCCCGCAGGCACACATTGCCTGCTCCCAGCACGCGGGTCAGTCGGACCAAGTCAACCACTCCCTCCGGCCGTCGCAAGCGCGCCACCTCCTCCAGCGTCCGTGCCTTCTTTTCGCTCACCCAAACCCAAGCCGCCATCCGCAAGTGGCTCTACGCCTGCTACGTCTACCTGTGTATCCTCCTGATCATCTTCGTCGGCGTCAGAGCGTACGTCCAACGCTACGCCCTCTTCGACCACGAACCAATCGGCTGGGCTCTGGGCTATCTCCTCGGCGACATTCCACAGTTCCGCTTCCAAGTTGTCAAAGCCAATCTCGAACGCTGGATCTGCCTCCCGCCGCGTCCCGCAGAATCTGAATCCTGTCCCTCCGGCGGATGCGGCGGCGGATGGGTGCAACACACCCGCCTAACCTTCCTTGGCCAAGCTAATACGCGGCTCTTCCTCTCCGCCTACTGGCTCGGCATCATCATCACCGGCCTGGCCATCGTCTTCCGCCTCTCGCCCGTCTACGAGGTCGACACCCGCCGGAAGGTGTTCCACTTCATGATGGTGGCCATGTTCCTGCCCACCGTCTACATCGACCCCTGCTACGTCGCCCTCGCCCTCGCGCTCATGCTGGCCATCTTCCTGCTGCTGGATCTGCTCCGCGCGAGCCAGCTCCCTCCGCTGTCCAAACCCATCGCGCGCTTCCTCACGCCCTACGTCGACGGCAGGGATTTGCGAGGCCCCGTCGTCATCTCGCATATCTTTCTGCTCATTGGCTGCGCCATACCGCTCTGGCTCAGTCTTGCCTCCTTACCTCGCGCGGCGGCAGCGGGTGACGACGACGGGCCGCTGAAGGGCTGGGAGGTCCCGACGTGGGAGGTGAGCATGGTCTCTGGCGTTGTGTGTGTCGGCCTCGGGGACGCCGCGGCATCGCTGGTGGGTAGGAGGTGGGGACATCGGAAGTGGATCTGGGGCGGCGGGAAGAGCGTCGAAGGGAGTCTGGCGTTTGCGGTGGCGGTCTTTGCGGGGCTAATGAGTGCTGCCGTCTGGTTGAGGCTGGGCGGGTGGGAGGTTGCGACGACAGCGACCGGGAGTCAAGAGTTTGCTTTCGGGCGGTGGCCTGCGTCGGGAATGGATGCTCTGATGAGTGTGGTGGACCTGGGCAGGCTGTGGCCGTGGCTGCGGGCGGAGGCGCCCAAGATGGCGCTCTGTGCTTCGTTGGCATCGCTGACGGAGGCGGTGCTGACAGGCAGTAATGATAATGTGGTGGTGCCGGTCGTGCTCTGGGGGTGTGTGAAGAGTTTGGGGGTATAGGTTAGATAAAATGGGCTCTGTGATGCAGCATTGACGACGGTCTAGAAAAGGTCTGGGATGGCGTGTTAATTTGAGTCTGTTGAATGACTAAGTACCTATGTATGTATTGATAATGTTACTACCCGGAGTATGGTCCAGATCAGAAGGCCATTGCCGTCGACGAGAGCAGAGGGCATCATTGGTGCGATTCCTGAAAAGGGTTATGTCCTCTGGTACTGCTCTCTTGCTCGTATCTTACTGTCTCAGGGTCGCTTGAGAGCCAACCACCAAGGGAGGCATTAGTGCATGTATGGAATCGGGTCGCTTAAACGCAACGGTTCAAGCACTTCGCTCAACTAGCGCTCACAGAGCGTCCTGTATTTACATGTACACCCAACCCGTCGCGCAGCTCTGCATTCCAAAATGGGTAGCTCCATACACGGTTTATCATACAGTCCGAAGCATCTAGTATATCCACTTAGCCGGGTTCTTTGACCCGCCAGTTGTCTTGCGCGCCAGGATCTCCTCAACGACCTCCTTCACGCCCTGCTTCTGATTCCGCTCCTTCACAAACTCCTCCAGAATCTGGCTCCGCGTCATCGTCCCCAGCATGACCTTCTTCTCGACCTGCTCCTCCGTCGGCACGCCAAACTCGGCGTACGGGTACTCGTCGTAGTTCGCCTTGGTCAGCAGGTTCAGCCTGGGCTTGTTCTTGGGCAAGAGGAAGAACTCCTCGGTCATCTTGTTGCTGTCTTCGAGCTTGATGTCCTCGAGGGACGCGGGCTGCCACTTGGCGGGGCGTTTCTCGAGCAGCAGGGCCGTGACGCCCTCGGTGAAGTCGTGCGAGGCCATGAACTTGGAGGCCATGGCGTGCTCGCGCACGAACGTGTCGTGGATGTTCCACTTGGCGCCGATGCGCATCTGGCGCAGCGTGACGTGCACGGCGATGGGCGACCGCTTGTGCAAGGTGGTCAGCGTCTCCTGCGCCCATTTGCGTGTAGTGCCCTGTTCGTTCTCGAGCGCGCGCAGGATCTCGTCGACGCTGTCGTGGCAGAAGCAACGGTCGATGGCCTTGCGCAGCTCGCCGGCCAACAAAATCGGCTCGTCGTGCGGCAGGCCGGTGACGTATTCCTCGATGGTGTCGTTGATGGTCTTCAGGCGGGTCTCCATGTCGTCGTAGTCGCGGAAGCGAAGTTCGGCGAGGCGTGACTCGAGTTGGGGGAGTGATGTGGAGTGCAGGTAGTGCGTGGCCACTCCGGCATAGAAGACATTAGCGCTTGTTAGCCGTGCGCTAGTGAGCGCGAGGTAGGTCCCGACAAAGCCGGGCATTCTGGGAAGGAAGAAGGAGGCGCCGACGTCCGGGAAGAAGCCAATTGTTGTTTCGGGCATAGCAAAAACGGTGCGTTCGGTTGCGATCCGGAAGGGGGCATGGATGCTCAGGCCAACGCCACCGCCCATGGTGATGCCGTCCATGAAGGCGATATAGGGTTTATTGTAGGTCGCGATCAGGTGGTCCAGCTGGTATTCCTGGGCGAAGTACTCCATGGACTTTTTCTGGCCCTCGGGGCCGGACTTATTCCAGGTCGCCAGCTGGGCGACGTCGCCGCCGGCACAGAAAGCCTTGTCCCCCGCACCCTTCATGACGACAACGTTGGCCATGTCGGATTTGGACCACTCGACCAGGCGCGGCACGATCTTGCGGATCATCGAGCCGTTGAGGGCGTTGAGCTTCTTTGGCCTGTTGAGCTCGATCGACCGGAGGCCGTAGAGACTGTTGAAGAGGACATCCTCAGGTTCGTCGCCGTCGCGGGGCTTGAAGAGTTCGTAGGTTTCTTCAGCTGACATATTTGTCGCAAACTGGGGGTTTGTGAAGGTCAGCAGCTGGGAGACTGCCAGACATGATGAGTCGTAGAAGCCGTACCATTCGTTGCGACTGCGGCTGCAGCGGCTGCAGCTTGGCTCTGAGAGGCATCGCGAAGAGCGTCCTCGTCCTTTGGCAGGCGCGGCAGGCAGTTAATGGTGCTGCCGGCGCCGCTCGGCTGGCGATTGTTTGGACAAGCATTTAAAAAGACGGTCTGGCGATATTCCCCCTCATACAGCGGACCATCGATGACCAAGGAGTGCACACCGAGGCCCAGAAACACTTGCCGCGGCCACCGTCGTTTTCTTCCCGTCGCGGTGTCTGTGATTGGCGATTGCAGCTTTTACTGGGCCGAAGGTGACCGCGCGGATATCGGCGCCGGGCCAAGAATGCCCGGACCAGCTCCAACTGAGATGTCGGTTCTGTTGATGGCGGCCGCTGACAGCTGTCGCCAGCTGTATATTACTACCAGGACTCGGAAACATTGCCGACGCTTCCTCAATCCTCACCAATGCAATTCAAAAACCAGAATTGATTCAGCCCGGTGGAACGCGGTCGATTCTACTAACATCAGAGGATATCCTCGGGGAGACAAGGACTCAAAAGCTGCTCGAGTAGCCACCTCCCCTGTTCACCCTCTGCCACCACTCACAGCTTCTCCCACCCCTCGTCAACCTTCTTAATTCCCGCCAGACCCAGGAAGAAGCTCGCAAGCCCCCATGCGCCGGGGTCAGGCACCTTTTCAAAGCCCGACCCGCCGATGTACACGGTCCGGCCCAGGCTGGCCTTCATTCCCTTGGTGCCTTCGGCTGCATTCTGAGCTGCCTCGGCCGCCTGCTTCACGTCCCCTGTTTTCGCAAGAACCTCGACGAACGGATACAAGGCGTCCACAAGTGTGCGATCGCCTGGCCGCGCCGGCGTGTATCTGGAGAGGGCATCGCAGCTTTGCTGGAGTGCCGACGCCCAGACTTTCGGAGATGCTTCGCCGGGGCCCTGGGATCTCAATGAGGCCATCAGTGCGTTGAGGAAGATGGCATATAACGCTCCTGAAGTACCGTCCATCTCCATCTCGATGACAGGGACAATGTTGGCCAGGTCGACAACCGGGTCTCCTGACAGCGGATGGGATTGCAGGTGGCTCAAGACGGCTGCATCTGTTAACGAACGCCCAACCGAAGCAGAAGCATCAGGCTTTGTCACTTACCCTCTGCACCCCTCTTCAACCCAATCCCGCAATCTCCGTCTCCCACGACAGTGTCGTAGCGAGTCACTTCCGGTTCAGCTGCCACAACAGCCTCCAGAGCACGAGTAAGCGCCTGCTGTGCAGCAGCGCCGTCCATCTTCAAGCCGCTGGGCTTGATGTCGCCGCCGATCGACGCATCCTGCTCCCGAGTGGCCGTATTCTTCTCCTCCCACGTCAGTTTGGAAATGGGGGTCGACCAGCCCGTGGCTTCGCATGGGTAGTCGAGCAGCTCGATCATGCTGGGCCCGCCGATGTCTGTGTTCACGACGTTCAGGAGCGTGATGCTGAAACCCAGTCCGTTGAGGCTCGTCATGAACGTCCCGCTTAGGATGCGCACCGGCCGGATGTGGTAGCTCTTCTCCAGCTGCGTCACCACCTCGGTCACGATTCCGCCCATCTCCAGCACGCTGACCCCTCCCAGGTTGTTCACCAGCAGCACCACCTCATTCGAGTTGACGTTGACGAACGCCCTGTCCTTATCGCTTGGATCCAGCATCTGCACCAGCATCTTCCTCACGAGCTCCGGCAACTCAACAACCTCCCTGCTTGAACCCTGCTCGTTATGAATTCCCATCCCAATCTCCACCTCTCCGTCCCTCAAATACTCGGCCGAGTTGACATCCGGCTTCGCCCTCCCTGGCACATGGACATGCTCCAGACTCGCCCCAACACTCACTAAATTGTCCGCCACCAGCCGAGCCACCTTGGCAACCTCCTTCAGCCCCCTGCCCTGCGCGGCCAGCGCCCCGCTGATCTTGTGCACCAGCACCGTCCCGGCAATGCCCCTCCTCCCGACCTTCCCGGCCTTGGCCCTCCCAACGCCGACATCATCCCCGACAACAACCATCTCCACCTCCACCCCAGCCGCCCGTGCCTTCTCCACCCCCATGCCAAAGTTCAGCACGTCCCCGGTGTAGTTCATGACTGTCACCAGCACCCCGCCGCCGTCCCCGTGATGATCCACCCGCGCCATGATGGCTGCGCGCACCTGCTCGGCGCTGGGGCTCGCGAAGATGGTGCCCGCGACGGCCGCGCTGAGCAGGCCGGGCCCGACCATCCCCGCAAAGGACGGCTCGTGGCCGGAGCCGCCGCCGGAGATGATGTGCACGCGCTGGGCGGACGGGCCGTAGCCCGGGCGGCGGTAGACGATCTTGTTGGGCGTGTCGAGGGCCAGGCCGGGGTTGGTTAGGGTCAGGGAGCGGAGGGAGGAGGTCACGAGGTGGGAGGGGTCGGGGAGGAAGTGTTTTGAGGACATGGTGATGGTTGGCTTTTTGTGGGTGAATTAGGTGGTAGGTTAAGGGAAGTGGAAAGACTTCCAATTTGATTCGTTGATGAGTCGGTAAGGTTGAACTAGCTTCGAGCAAGTCCGCTTGTAGGGGATGGATGATCGGACGAGAATTCCAAGCGGGCAGCCGTGATAACAGCGCTGGGCTAAGAGAGATTCCCTTGGCTGTAGATCTCAGATGGCTCTTGGGGCCGCGTATAACAAGGCTAGGTGAATCGGGAACCGGGGACTGCAGGGCCAGGTATGACTACATAAGCGTTGCTTCCGTCGGGATAGGTGAAGTGGGTAACCTGAGTTCTCGAGGTTCGGCTAAGGTACAATCCCCCCGGGAGAGCTTGCCCGAATTCCCAGCGGCATTCGCGTGGAGGTTGGGGTTGGTGCGGGGTGGATTATTCCGCTTGTGCCACTTGTTGCTGCAACGGGTGACGTTCACATGGGACTACCGAGCAAGGCTGCGGGCCAAGGAACCGCTAGTCCAGTTACCATGGCCGATTCAGTTTCCATCTCAGGTGGCACTGGGAGTCGCTGTCCTTGGGCTGATGGCTCGCATTCATCCTCGTATACCCAAGAAGACCCGAATTTAGATGGACGCTCCATCCGATGAACTACCTACCTGCCTAGATAGTCTACGCTGGAGGTAGGTAACATCATGGGCATGAGGTGGATGCATGTGCTCTTGGCACTGCACCTTCCATTCCCTCGGGCCCGGCTTCCATCTCTCAGAACTCCATCTATCTCCCCAAGAGCCCTGAAGTCTCTCTGAGCCGCGAAATTCCATGATTTTAAAACCAAAACTTAACCAGCTCTCAGAGCGACAGTTCTTCAATATTCCCAGGGCCCTCACGCCATTTCCTATGAATGCCCTGCCATGTAACGCCTTGACCGTGATATATCGCTCCCACGGAGCCCTACCAATGGATACTCTACCCAAAAATCATCATAGCCACCACGGGCTTTACACCCTCACACCATAACAAACGCACAGCCCGCCACCAACCCGAGTGTAATCGCCGTCGTGGCAAACCCCGCCGCGACCCGATCCCCCGTCGTGATCTCTCTCGGCCGATCCTCCTCATGCCACTTTGCATCCACGTTCCCCTTGGACGTGCCGCCAGTATCAGCCGTCACGGGCGCCGCCACCTTGTTCACAAGCGTGTACATGACCGCCGACAGTGCATTCATCTGCTCGCCCACCCCGGCATTCCCGTCCCACCCGCCCGTCGTCCACCTGAACCCGCATGCGGTGCCCGGGTGGCCCTTGAACACGGGCGGCTCCGCGGTGCCGACGCAGGCTTTGGCCGCGGCCGTGGCGTCCGCGACGAGCAAAGGGCGGATTGTGTCGAAGGTGTAGGGCGCCATCTGCGAGGTGGCGGCCAGCCAGCGGGTGAGGTAGCCCTTGAAGGAGCGCTGGTCGTTGTTGCAGAAGCCCGTCGGCTCGCAGAGCTGCTCGAACATGATGGTGTTGTTGAAGAACACGGTGGTGGCGGCCGTCAGCATTTCGTCGACGCGCGTCTTCCACGTCGACGAGCCGTTGGTGAAGTTGTACATGACCGCCGCGCCGTGCAGGAAGATGCCCGAGTTGTAGCTCCACTCGTTGACGTCGACGTTCTTGCACGTGTTGTCGTCCAGGTTGATGTGCACGCCGTCGTGGACGTGATGGTCGTCGCTGATCAGCCCGATGGCCTCTTGCCAGTTCCAGACCTTGGTGGCCCACTTGGCGTAGGTCTCGTTGCCGGTGTAGCGGGCCAGGCGCGCGGCGATATTGAAGAAGCAGCCGTTGGAGATGGAGTTTTTGTAGTTGTAGCCGTTGTTGAAGGTAAAGATCTGCCAGCGGAGGCCGCCGCTGCAGCTTGTTTCGTCCCATCGGGAGACGTACTGGTTGAACAGGGACTGCGCCATGGCCAGCCACTGCGGTTGATCTTCCGGGGGGTTTGGGAAGTTGTTCTCGGCCGCGGACATGGCTGCCATCCCCCAGAAGCCCTGGTCGTCGTTGCCGAGCGTGCGTGTTTGGTTTGGGGGCATGAAGTCTCCCTTCTCGGTCGCTTGGTGGATGATGGCTTGCTTCGTGATTGCATTGTAGGATTCGTCTCCGGTCAGTGCCCAGTAGTCGACCAGAGTGCCGAACATCGCCCCGGCTTCCCACCAGAAATAGGGATCCGGGAGGTTTCCTGGTGTATCGCCTGTGTTGTTACCCGTATAGTACTTGACCAGGCCGAAGGCTATTGTGCTGGCGGCGGACTTGACCGACGCTGAACGGAATGTCAGTTGATTTGGGGTCGTCTGTGAGAACGAGGGGAGTAACTGACCATCGTTCCCTAGGATCAAGTCTATTGCCTGCCCCGATCTTACTAGCAGACTTAGAGACGCCGCGAGCTCGAGTAACCTCATGGTCCCAATCTTGTCCGCACAACGAGAGCGTGGGATAAGCGGAAACGGAGGCCAGAAGATTTAACGGAGGAAGTTGCACCATGCTTATATCATCAGGGCAACAAAATCCGTATAGTACTGCTGGTGTCCAGCACCAAATGAAAGACCCGGATCACTCGGATTTCCGAGGCTCGGACGTGGGGTTTACAGAATTGTGACGGACACGTCGAACCCGGTATGTGTTGTATTGGGATTTCGGCTTCGTGTAAAGGAGTGACACAGCCTCAGTGTAACGAAATGAACCGCGTCCAGGGCGCGTGATGAATTGCAGATATAGAAACGAAAGGAACAGAGCTCAACGAATGTTGACCATAGACTTTGGACCAACAAGATGATCCGAAGATGGGAGTGTAGAAAGGAGCGAACCAGAATGGTGTGCAAAAGCAGGGGGCATGGACTGGAAAAGGGGAGACGGACACTTCCTTCTGCACACAGTCGAACACAAAGAAACATCCCATGAATCTCCAAAGACCCAGTCGCCCATAATCTCTTGGTGTCCCAGAAATCGCACATACCGCCCTTCGGGAACTGGGGAAACATGAATGCTGAAACACTTGGAGTTCGAGACTTCGTGTGGGACCGCGTCTGCGTTCCACAAAGCGCTGCATAAAAAAGGTGGGCCAGACCCCTTCGCCTTGTGGATGATCTGGAGATGTGCTTTATGTCAAATGAAAAGCTGCAAGATCATTAGTGTCAGGGCTGCACAATAACTTTCAGTAAATCAGCGAGCCGCTGAATCCTTTCGTTTTGGTGAGGAAGGTGAGCTGAGGTGGAAGAAGGTGAATTACCCGGCTGTGCCGGCCTCGAAACACACAACACAACCCTTGAATGATGTAGCCGCCAAGACATTTGCACTGCCTCACTGTTCCAGAAACTCGGGCATATGGATTGGTTGACGTTCAAATTCGTTCGTGTCTTGCTTGCGAAGCAATCTACTTTTATCTATCCGTTATTTCGTACCAAATTCATGTGTCCAAATTGTGAGCTTATGGGGTATCGCAGACCAGATCGTGACATGATGTAGCAAGTAACACCGGATCAATGCTCGCAACCATGCGCGCAGCCCTTGTGCTTCTTGTGCGGCCTTGAGTCATCGCCCTCCTCGTCATCCTCGTCCTCATCACCCGACTCGAATTCGAGGTCACTCAGTGAATCCTGCTCCTGAGCTTGGACTGCCGCCCATGTTAGCTATCTAGCGTGAGCACAGTAGGATGGGGGTGGACTTACTGAAATACTTGAGCGCACCGGGCCACAAATCATCCGCGATAGCCATGGCAACGACGTCCCCAGCCGGGAAGATCTCCAAATCGTCGTCATCTTCGTCGTCGACTTCCTCCTCATCGTCATCCATCTTAACGTCCTCATCCTCCTTCTTAGCCACCTTCTCACCGGCCTTCCTCTTCCTCCGCTCCTCCTTCTGCTCCTCGAGCGCCTGCCTGCTCTCCTCAGCAGAGACCCACTCCCCAACGTAGCCAAACCAAGCGAAGAAGCTGACACCGCCCATGCCGGTCTGGTCAATCTTCTCCTTGAGCGCCTTCTGCTTCTCCGTCAACTCCACCTTCTCCTTCTTACCCTTGGTCTCCTGCTTCGGCTTGGCCCGCTGCTCATCGAAGACCGCCTTGACAAGCCCCAGCAGCCCATCCGTCAGATCCTTGCCCTTCTTCCACTTGATCTCGACGGGCTCGCTAACAAGGCCGGCAAATCCGTCCTTGCCCTGGCGCCACCAGAACTTCTTCTCCAGCACGGTGTCCTCGAAGTGCTCGTTCTCGGCGAACTCGAACCGGATGGCGACGCTGCGCGGGTCGCCCTTCTTCTCGTCCTCGTCGAGCTCGAAGCGGCTGACGGAGAGCGACTTGAGGGCGGACAGGAGCAGCGCCGAGTCGGACGGCTGGATGTACTCGTCGATATCCATGGGCGCCTGCTCGAGCACGAGCGGCCAGAAGTTGGGGATCTTGCTAACCAGCTCGGCGCGCTTGGCATAGAGCGGCTTGGAGAGGAAGTACTGCTGGCGGACTGCACAAGTTTACATTGTCAGCATTTTGTTGATCGAGGTCACGCTGGAGAGCTGCAACTAACTGATCTCCGTTTCAACCTCGTCAAACTCATGCTCGAGATCGGCCAGCTCCTCGTAGCTGACCGTGGTGTCTTCGAGAGTGGCTGCCATTGTTGTCTGTGTGTTTTTGCTGAAAATGTGCTCTTGTCTGTGAGAGAGAAGTCTAAATGGTCCTGCAAACACTCGATGATTTCCACCTGGGAAGAGTACCTAGGGTAGGATTGAAAAAAAAAAAAATTCTTTTCTGGACGCTACCGTCCAACTGGCTTCACGCATACTGGGTTTTCCCTGTTTGCTAAAGGCTAGCGTCGACAAAACGCTTGGTGGTGGGGTTGAGGAACCACGGACCCTGCCAAGACCGTAAGCGTGGGGTCGATGGCTCCCCTCCCAGTTTCGGCATGCCGAGCTCCGGCCCGAGAGGGGCCGGTAATGCCGCTGAGAACGGTTGGCGGGTCTGTGCTGTGTAACGTGATATTCGTACAATACCTCCTGGCCAGAAAGAGCCGTACACAAAGTATCGATATTAAGGTATTAGTTAGACTTGCATCTTAGGAGAGACAGGCTGAAATTTATTTAGCCTTCTTCTTATTTTTTATTTTCTTCCTTTACTTCCTCTTTTTTATCTTCTTTAACTTCATCTTTTTTATTTTCTTTAACGTTAATTTCTTTTTTATCTTATTTCTTTAACTAGTTAGTTATCTCTTCTTCTTCTTATTTCTTATTTCCTTTATTTCTTTCTTTTCTTTTTCTTTCTTCTTTATTCTCTTTCTCTTCTAATCCTTTCCTTTATTTTTCTCTTTTTCTTTTAGTCTAATCCTATCTACTTGACTTGTTCCTTGGCCACTGATTATGGTAGACTTGGAGTAAGGAGCTCGATGTACGGCCTTTTCTGTCCTTGGGGTGACCGTACACTGCGCAAGTTCCTTTCCCCATTGGATTTGACCTTTCGCTCTGCACCGCTATCTGGAATATCCAGGTTCAGATCGCATTTCGGGACGATGGACGAGGGAGCAAGAACTTTGGCTTGGTACACAATGCTTGATCTTTGGCCTGGCAAGCCTAAACAGGAGGTGGTGGTAAGTACGCCCATACGGCGAAATTACCGCCAAGCCTAGGAGATCAGAATGCACGGAGGAGAGTTTGATTCTTGGGAAGGAACCCCCACGGCAAGCAAGGGAACTATAAAAGGTCTTCGATCAGTCATTGTGCACCGCTGGGCAATTCTCCTTAACTTCATCCCGTCATTTCGCGACTCAATGCCTACAAACTGAGGGCTGGTGATGAGTTGTCAGAACTCACATTCCACTGCCACGGTTCACCACAGTGCGCTTCCGCTATCGGGCCCGGGAATCAGAAACGGGAATCCGTACAAGCTTTATCGTCCTCACCGAGCAACCTCCTGGTTGCGGAAAACTGCCGAGCATGGCTTATCTCCTTCCACTGCTATCAACAATGCATCACTGCATTTCTGGCCCCGAGACCGAGAATCTTGGAAAGCCCGAGATCGGTGCTCGTCATGATGCCCGAATTTTCCATGCGGTTGCCAGCGGCCTCCGAATCCTTGTCCTAGTTGAATCTCTTAGCTAACAGATTGGGAGATTCCCGAGCGCGTGACTGCAAACCTTCCGGTAGCTTGTTTCCATCCCATTGGAAGTCTGAAAAGGTGCAGCGTTGAATTTGGATTCGGATCCTGTTGAACTCGAGAGGGAAAGAAGTTACTATCTCACAGTTGTGAGGTGCTCTTTTTTGGACTTAACCTTCGATCGATCTCATCCAAGAAGGATGCTCAGCTTTGACAAAGCATCTTAACTCGACTGACCCACTCCTTTGCCTACTTTTTCTTATATCACATATAAGTAGCAGTTCACCGGCCGGAACTTCAGGGACTACGGTGACAGCCACGGAAATCATAATACCTGGGTACTCGACAACCCAGTCGTCAATATCGCACCGGAGCTCTTTTTTCGACATTATGGGGGGAGGCGTGTTCATGGAGGGAAAGCCGTCCCAGTCTCACTACCCGGAGTCGAGGGTGCTCATCATCATGACGGGAGGGACCATCTGCATGCAGCCTTCTGTGGATGGGCTGGTCCCCATGACGGGCTTCCTCGAGAACGCCATGGCGCCCCGGCCATCGTTCAATGACAACTCATCTCCCCCTGGTAAGTTCGGAATCTATTCGGTGAAAGCAACCCGCGACCGAGATCAGATCTCCTGGCAGGAGGGGTGTCTCTTGGGCTCGGGATTCCTGGCAACGCGCTTCTGTGGTTATCAGATCGAAATATTCACCTCCTAGGACCAATGCCTCTACTGACCAGGTCTAGTCAAAATCCACGCCTACAAAAACGGCGTCAAGTTGACTCTCGACAGCCTGCGAACTCCTCCGAGCACCTACTCGCGGCACATCCGCTATGGCATCCTCGAGTTCCACCCCCTGCTCGACTCGAGCTCAATCTCCTCCATGGGCTGGACTGAGATTGCGATGACTATCAAGGAGAACTACCACTACTTCGACGGGTTCGTCGTTCTTCACGGCACCGATTCGCTTGCCTATACGGCCTCAGCGCTCTCCTTTATGATGTCAGATCTCGGCAAGCCTGTCATCCTGACCGGCTCGCAAGCTTCTATCTTCGCCCTACAGTCCGATGCGGTGGACAATCTGTTGGGCTCGCTCATCATCGCAGGCACCTTCGTCATCCCCGAGGTCTGCCTCTTCTTTCACCACACCCTCTTCCGCGGCAACAGGACGACCAAGGTCTCTGCCTCCTCGTTCGAGGCATTCGACAGCCCCAACTGTGAACCTCTGGCCAAGGTGACCTCGCTCGGGGTAGATGTGAACTGGACCCTCGTCCGCCGACCCACCCGCATTGCCGAGTTCCAGGTGACCAAGTACCTCGACACGGCGCACGTGGCATGTCTGCGCATCTTCCCGGGGATCAAGCCTGAGATGGTAGATTCGGTGCTTAGGGTGCCCAATCTACGGGGCCTGATCCTCGAGACCTTTGGCATGGGCAATGCGCCAGGGGGCGTGGACGGGAGCTTGACCAAGGTGATCCGGGAGGCGGTGGAGCGCGGGATCGTCATCGTCAACGTTAGCCAGTGCACAAACGGGTTTGTCTCGCCACTATATGCGCCGGGGACGGCGCTCGGCAGAGCGGGAGTCGTGTTTGGGCATGACCTGACGACGGAAGCGGCGCTGACGAAGCTGTCCTACCTCCTGGCGCTGCCTGGGCTGGAATACAAGGACATCGCGGCCAGGATGGCGCATTCCTTACGCGGGGAGATGACGGAGATGACAACACCGTCTTTCTCCCACCCTGCGGGTAGCATCGACTCTGCCGTGGGCAGACTCACCTCAGCCGGTATGCACCTCTCTCACCACCCCCCCATCACTTCAGTTTTCGTTCCACTAACACCCCTGTGTCTGCCCGCATAGAAACGGCCTTCACGGCTCTAGGCTACGCGATTAGCAACGGCGAGCTTCGCACGGTGCGCGAGATCCTCGAAGGGGACGAGTTCAACCACCAGCTGCTCAAGCGGGCCGACTACGCGGGCAACACGGCGTTGCACCTGGCCGCCGTGGGCCCGGAGCCCCTGATCCTGCGCGACCTGCTCATGCGCGGCGCGAGCGTCCACGCCCGCAACCGCGCCAACAACACCCCGCTGTACCTCGCCGAGAAGATGGGCAACGCCGAGTGCGTGCGGCTGCTTAAGGAGGCGGGCGCCCACCTGTGGTTGGACAACGAGCTCAAGGGCGAGGGCAGTCGCGTCCCCAGCCAAGGCGTGAGCAGGGCCGTTTCCCCCGAGAGGGGCCCGCGCTCTCAGCCTAATGGACGGCTCGGTGAAGGGCACGGGAAGGAGGAGAGGGACGAGGCTGCGGAGGGGAATGTGGGGAGTGCTGCGAATGGGGTGGAATTGGCGCAGGCCGAGCCGGCTCGGTCGTTGTTGACAGGGGATAAGGGGAGGTTCGTTGGTTGATTTACGAACATTATGGTGGGCTGATGATGTATTTGGAGCATGGTATCCGGCCGGGAAGAAGGTGGCTGGCAGCTACACAATACCTGTGTTAGGAGTCGAGTCAACCTCGCGCCAGCAAAGGGTGCTCCGGTCCACCACCCGCGAGGGAATCTTTGGGAGGTGTAAGGACGGGACATCAGGACCAGTCCAATAAGTATTGGTCCAGTTTCGACACTGTTGTAGTCGCATCTGCCGTCTGTCCAACTCACGCGTCCGCCAAGGCCTATCCAACTCGACGACGAGGCGTTAGATGCCAGGCCGGGGGCGTACTCGGTATCGTCACGCCCCGTGCTGAAGACGTTTGTCTATACCCTCACATGTTATTGTTTCAGCTTCTATTTGTTGGGTTGCTCAGCCCGGATGGTCGGGTTCCGCGCAAGCCACTCAAGGAGTCGGGTAAGTATGGAACTTATTTCAGCTGATCCAGCCGTTCGCCTTGGTGTCTGTCTGCCTGGATTCGCCCGGACTAATCGGTTGAGATGCAGCTATCGGTTTTGGTCTGACGGGATTGAGGTTTCAGACAGGGTCCGTAGGCCCGGTCAGCCACCCAGATGACTTGCATTAGGAGGCATGGCGAAGGTGCAGGGGATCGCGTCGTGGATGAGCTGGTTATCGTCGGCTTGGGGTTGAATGGGTCGACGGTACTGAAGCTCTAACAGATCTGCCAGTCATTGTGGCAAAATCTCGCTAGGGTTTAGGTACCTACTATCGCCCCCAACCATGTCATCTGCAAGCCGCGTTCCTCCTGGGAGGCCACCTGGGCATGCGCGTTTCCCGTCGTGACCGGATGAGCCTCATTGGCCGCGACTCCCATGGAGCAACAACTGGCAAAAGAAGCAGAATCGATAGAGGGCGTCCCGGAAAGTCAGCCCTACTATGCATGCCCATTACACTAAGGTACGGTTGCTGACGCATTATATACCTTAAGTCATTGCTGCCTTCCAGGATCTTCTGGCAGAACGTCAGCCCATGCGGTTGTCGCTTCCACGCTCTTGTCCCGGCGTTTCGGTAAGACACACAAGGGAGCAAAGTCCCAGTGCGCATCCCGCAGCCTGTCTCGGTTCAGTACGTTGGTTCAGACCTGCGACAACGAATGCTCGACTGCATATCGCTGCTGGACTGGCAATCAATCATTGGGCGGAATAATGACCTGGTGGCCGATTCATTCGCCCGTTGATTTACACCGCGGCCTTCCTGCCGACCAACAGTATGCAGTATGCAAGACTTGTCGCCAAGATCCCGGTTCCGGAGGGAAAGCCACGAACTTGTCCCCGGGGCCAATATCTTCAACCGGGTCCGTCTGCCGGCCGCCGCCGATTGAGATGACCTTGTGATGTGCCCTCGGTCCCCGCGTCTAGTGCCACATCGCCCGAAGCGCGCGTCATTGTTTGTTTGTTTGTGTTGGGTGAGCCTGCCCAGTCACAGTGATGCCATGCTGGAGAGGAGAGAGAGCGCCAGTCTCGTCCTCACAATGCATATCAAATCGACGGCTGGGGACAAGGTACGTGCAGCCGGGGATTTCAGTTGCATTAACACTATCCGGTGCGCACCAACGCAGAATATAGCTCGCTCGAATGTAGGACATCAGTACGGTATGCTGCACCGGTCCGGCGTTCCTTCTCGACATTTGGTTACGCCGCTTCCGGCTGTGTAATACGGTGGAAGTATTACCAAAGTTGCTGGGTCCGTAGACGGATGCCAGTCCGTCGGTGCCTTGTCTTCCACACCATTTTTTATATTTTGCCACTGACAGGCCTCGGCCAGAGGCTGTCCCGGTCAGATTTACTTGAGGCCGAATTATCTTCCTGCCTACATCTTGGCAGTTGTCCCCCTCGGCCACTTTGGCTCGGGAGGCCTTCAAGTTCCATTCGAAGACTATAAAGTCAAGCCCCTCTCTCCACTGACAACGCTGCTTGCTCAGCACGGCACTGTGGTTATTCCACGGGTTGGTGTCGCACCTCAGAGATCGCTATTCCCTTTCATCCCTGTTCGTGCTGCGCGCACCCCACGATGGCCTTCAACAGCTTTCTCCGGGGAGCCCTGCCGCCGCGCGGAGCGAACATCAGCCATGACGGCAACAGCTCTGCCGGGAATGGTCTTCCAGACGGCATCCTCGACACGCTGTCGCCGCTTCTGGAGTTCAACCCGCTGATGAAACTGTTTATGCTGTTCTACAACATGGCCGGCAGCCACCTAGGAATCGACCCGACTTACATCCTGACCCTCGTCGCCGTCGTCTGGGCGGCGAACAAGCTCTGGGGACAGCTGTACACTAGCCTCTACGACCTAGCTCGCCAGTACTTCATGGCCAGGATCGAAGTGAGCGACACCGACGACATTTATCTCCACATGAAGAAGTGGCTCTCGTCGCAACCGGCCATGGTCAACTCGCGCTCTCTCACGGCCGAGACCGCATCAAAGGGTGCTTGGGACGAGGACGAGTCTGACTTGCTGCCGTCACGCGTGTCTCCCGACGGCTCCGGTGTCTACCTCAACTTCTCGAGCCAGGAGGCCAAGGCTCCCCCTCGCTTTATTCCCGCCCTCGGCCTGCACAGCTTCTGGTTCAAGGGCCGATACTTCAGACTTCAGAGAAAGCTGGATGCGCTGGTGGACATGAACCCGAGGGCCAACGGCATGCCTCAGGTCAAAGACAAGGAGACTCTCGTGATCTCCTGCTTTGGCCGGTCTCCGGAACCGATCAAGCAACTTCTTCAACATGCCAAGGAGCAGTACTATCTGGACCACCAAGCAAAGACTATCGTCAGGCGGCCAGCTGGTCAGGGCATGCGCCGCTATGGTCACCGACACTCTTGGCAGCAGGTTGCTGATCGACCGGTCCGCCCGATGAGGACTGTAGTTCTCGATGACGAACAGAAGGTCCGAGTGCTCTCCGACATGAACGAATACCTCCACCCAGCTACGCCACGCTGGTATGCGAACCGTGGTATTCCGCTCCGTCGCGGCTACTTGTTTCACGGCCCACCAGGGACAGGCAAAACCTCGCTGTCATTCGCACTGGCCGGCGTGTTCGGTCTCGACATTTATGTCATCTCTCTCCTGGACCCCTCTCTAACCGAGGAAGACCTCCTAGGCCTCTTTACGTCCCTCCCACGGCGATGCGTGGTCCTACTCGAGGACATCGATACCGCCGGGCTCAAACGTTCCGAAGACGAGTCCTCCACAACACCCTCGCAGGACGATAAAGGGTCTGAAGAGCAAGGCGGGAAGGAAGCTGGCAGCAAAGACAGAGGGTCCAAGAAACCCAGAGACAAAAACAACAATGAGCTTGACAGGAGATTCTTCGACCTAGCCCGTGAACTGAAGCGCGGCAGCGACTCAAGCGAAAAGAAGGGCATCTCTCTGTCTGGCCTGCTCAACGCAATCGACGGCGTCGCCTCGCACGAGGGCCGTGTGCTCATCATGACGACCAATAAGCCAGAGACCCTTGATGAGGCACTGATCCGTCCTGGACGAGTCGACCTGCAAGTCGCGTTCACCAATGCGACCCAAGAACAGGCGCGGGAGCTGTTTGTGCGCATGTATGAACCCGACAGCAGCATCACGGACAAGCTCCCTGTCGACCTCGAGGACCACGTTTCCCTTCTTCCTCTGACGCCTTTTTCAGAGGCCCCACCTACGCCATTCTCACTGTCATCCGACAAAGACGGGAACATGACCGACGTCTCAGGCCCAACAGAAGTCGACGAGGACGCCGTGCCTTCCACAACCGCTGCATCTGGGATCAAGAAACCGGCTCCCTTGAACCTCGGCCCTTCGACCACCAACGCCGCGTCCCTCACCACTTCCAGTGTCCTCGACAAATCAAAGGACGACCAGCACACCGAGACGCTCCGTCCCTCCGAGCTCGCCCACCTCGCAGCACAGTTCGCCTCGAAGATCCCCAGCGGCCAGTTTTCGCCTGCGGAGCTGCAAGGGTTCCTGCTGAAGCGAAAAAGGTCGCCGCAGAGGGCGCTGATGGAGGTTGACTTCTGGGTGAAGGGAATGCTGGCGCAGAAGGCTGGTGGGAGCAAGGTCCTGGCGGTTCAGTGATTCGGTTTCGTTCTCATGGTTATGACCAGACTTCCCTTTCTTGGCATGGATTCTGACTCAGATTTTTGTTTGGGGGGGGGGGGTTACTT